>BQNB010038060.1:12278-38075 GCA_026074375.1 Tanacetum coccineum | reverse complement strand
TGATGATGCAATAAAATTTGCAAGAACTGGTGTGGTAAATTGACGTGAAGGCATAACTCATGCTCTAATTTTGTTTGCCGATTAAGCTGCAAATTTGTAACAGAGACAGTTTGACGACTTAATAATTTTGACATCGTTTCATTTTGTTATTGCACAAGGGGAATGAAGCACATTTAAACCAATTCAGTTTCTGTTTTGTAGGAACAAGTGGCCTGATACAACTTATGAACTAAAAAGAAGATAGAAAATTATAGAGTTCTAAAGGTATGTCCTTGAAGAACAATATTGTTATATTGACTTTTTCTAATGTAAGAGCTGACTTTCTCAAGTATATGAATATGAGTAGTTTACTGCTTTTGCATTATGAAGAAATGCACAAATATTTATATTTAAACGAGTCTGATTTCCTCTGCAGCGAAGAGGGGTTTGCAAATGCCCCGCTTTTTTTGGTTGGGATTGGTGAATAATCTGATATCAGTAGGATTTGAAAGTGAGGCTGCATTTGCAGCTGCACTTTTGGGTGACAATGCCCTGTGCTAACAAGATGTTTTGACTTCATCATGCAGGTTCGTATTTGCAGGATGCTGATGATGATGCAATAAAATTTGCAAGAACTGGTGTGGTAAACTGACGTGCAGGCATAACTCATGCTCTAATTTCGTTTGCCGATTAGGCTGCAAATTTGTAACAGAGACAGTTTGACGACTTAATAATTTTGACACCGTTTCATTTTGTTATTGCACAAGGGGAATGAAGCACATTTAAACCACTTCAGTTTCTCTTTTGTAGGAACAAGTGGCCTGATACAACTTATGAACTAAAAAGAAGATAGGAAATTATAAAGTTCTAAGGGTATGTCCTTGAAGAACAATATTGTTATATTGACTTTTTCTAATGTATGAGCCGACTTTCTCAAGTATATGAATATGAGTAGTTTACTGCTTTTGCATTATGAAGAAATGCACAAATATGTATATTTAAACGAGTCTGATTTCCTCTGCAGCGGAGAGGGGGTTGCAAACGCCCCGCAGCGGAGCGCGGGCAAACCTCCTCTCGTATACTACAATCTGCTGCAACTACTTAAAATAACAAATATATTCTAATGAAAAGTTTGTGATGTAAGACGTATTCCTAGATTTTATACATTTACATTTCTTAAATTCTTTTGTATTTGTTTCAGCCCACCTGGATGAAAGATTCTGGATCTGTTAGTGACACGAACAGCACTGCCCACAGCAATAGTCATGTACACGATCACTCTGAGTTTATCGATCCGTCCAATTTTATTTCTTGGCACCTGCATTCTTGACTGCAAAAAGATTGCTCACCCCTGTAATGATCATTTACTAATATAAATCAAGAGCTAATCGCATATTGATATCAGTTTAAGATTTGTATACTTTCATGCATTTTCTCTATGTATATGAATTTCGTTTGCATCCACAAAAATCTTATGCGCAATAAAGATACACACTAAGAGCAAACTTATTGATGAAATTCTTAAGCTCAATAGGAATTCGAGTCTAAGAAATGTGTTAAACGAGGTTTTGAAACCCGCGCTTTCGCTGCGGTACGCCTTTTATTAGTGGAAAGGTTTTTTTGGTTATATCTCACCGTGTTGACCGTGTTCTCGACTTTGTCGTCCTAAATTCTACGTCATCACATAAAATAAACTTCAAATATCACCATGTCTCATAAGCCTATAGACTAATGAAATATCAATGTAGCAAGCTAAAAGGAGACAAACTAATGAAATATCAGATGGCATTAATGAAAGGACATGAAAAAAGTTGGATTTTATTACAATAAATAAATTACCAACACATACGAATAATACAACATGTATTATATTATATAGAAACAGATTTTATAATTTTGCATCTCAATCTTTTTTGCATTTGCTTGGCTTTCACATGATTTAATGTGCTGTCCAGAATTAAAAGCAAATAAATCAAAACCTATTGGTGAAACTTTACTATCCGATAGACGACTGTTAATGGTACTTTTGGTTTTCTTTCCTAGCATAGGGTCATCGTTTGCAGCCACCGCTATATCTTCGCTCCCAATCACCTCTTTGCATCAGAATCTGTGAACAGCAATTAAAGATTCGAGATCATTTGATTATATTTATCAATCCTGCTCTCATGTGGAATGACCTGATGATAGCTAAAAATCTCGGTATCGACAAATCTCAGTATTCATTAGGTTCTTCCCATTTGGCCATGCGATATCCATCGAACGCAGATGTGGCCTACAAAATATACAAATTGTTAGAAAACTATATACCAAAATATTAAAGACAAAAGACGTGTATCGATGGGTCATAAGAACATAACAAAAAGTTACATACAAAAAACTAATTCTAAATATATATACTAAAATAAATTCAATATGACCAAAAAAAACTTATTCACCTTGAATCGCGACACTGCTTGATGCTATACGTTCGGTCCTCATATCGTGGGTCATTAAAGGAACATCAAAACGTTTCTTTTGCAGATCATCAGAAGCAACATGTGGCCTCATGCAGCATTCAATGTTGCCATCAGTGTGTTCAATTGCTCTAGCGTGTTCAGTCGCTCTAGGTGACCACACTGCCAAAATGTTAACTCCTCGTGCAGTTATATCCGGCTACATTCAAAGTTATAACCATAACCTATTAAGATTCTAGTTTTAGTTGCTAAAAGCTAAAACTAAAAAGGTGAAAAACTTACTAACTTTTAATATATCTGGGTTATAATGTTCGGTCCCTTGAAGGAGAAGATCGCCATACCGGTGATGGTTTAGTCCTAACGTTTGTTGCAATTTGGGAGATCCTAACTGTCAAATTACTAAGATAATGATAAAGAAATAGTGTAACGCTAGATCAAAAACATGTTTTATTCTTCATTTCTTTAGTGAATATATTTAGAAATTCACCCTTTTAATGTTCATGTACAACTGAAGCTCTCGAGCTTTAACCTGCCCAATGAACTTAATAAACTCACCGGAAGATGCAACATGATATGGTGGGAAAGGAAACATACTTAATATTGTTTTCTTTTGCAACACACACGCCATTCCTGAAACAAAGGTTAGAGAAAAAAATAATAATAAGATTTTGATGAAAATTCAGTAGAGGCTTATGTGAGATATTATAATCAAGTTAAGTAATAAATTCCTTAAAAGGTACCTATATGCATCATTCAATAGGGCTGAAACATCGCTAATGCAATCATAATCAGGTCCAACAGTGTGGATTACATGAGATGCATGCAATTTAAACCCTCTGCATCAGGTTTTTGGCAACCGTCAAAGATACAATCCACCAAAAGGAGCTTATATCTGGACCCCTTTTATACTTCTAGTTACTGTACGTTCTCAATGTGAAAACGTCTCAAAGTATTTTTAAAACCATGATTGACAAAATCTAAAAATTTAAAAATCCACTTCCATTAGCTTCTAAGCTTATCAGCTTTAGTCTATGGCTAAATAAAGTCACTAAGCGTAATCTAATCAGCTCATAAGCTGGAAAAATTAGCTTATTGATCTTGCAGATCTCAACAAGCCGATACACCCAACAAATATGCTACTCCAAAGACCCCTCCAATTAGTACACCACTACGTTTGTTTTGACAAATTATAGGTGGAAAACAAATCAACGTTCGTTCACTGAAAAAAGAAGTCCAAACTATGTGCAGGTAATAAAAACGTCTAAGGAATAAAGCAGATACCTCGAGAAACGAATACCCTGATAATTTATCTGTTTATCTTATGTTTTTTTTCCTCAAATGAAATTAAAATTTTAGTCATAATTTCAATTAAGAACGTATATAACTTTTGTGTAACTCATGACCCAAAACATGAATGCTTACTGGTTTAATTTCATCAAAAAACATTTGGAAGATGCGTGAGAATATTCTTTGATCACCATTGCGTTTGGTGGACCTCATAATGTGTTATTTTTTCCGCTACTTATCTGCAGAACATAAAACAACCATTCAAAATTTTGACACAAAAGAGTTTTCATAATAAAAACTGTTACTAAATCGGAAAATAGTACGTGTCCATAATCCAATATCATTACACATGTCACCCACCGCTGCTCTTAGTGAATACGATATTTTTGTATCTGTGTCTCTGATAAATAGGCAAAATTTTAATACTATACTAAAGAATCAGAATAAATTTTTGAGTGAAACCTATTTTGCCTATTTACCTTGATAATTCAAAATTTTAAGCTAACCCCGTAGATCTACAATTAGTCTATTTACCTTGATTATACAAAATAAGCAAGACTTATTTTTAAGTACTTAGTTTTAAGCCAACATATGAGCAGAAAACCAATCCTGAACACTCGGGTTAATATGACTTTCGTTTTGCCTACTCTAATGTACTTAATTAATTATTTACTTATTTGCTTCAGATGCTCATTCTTAAGTGCTTATTCCTTCTAAAACAACGTGGTAAACACATAGCCATCTAAATAAGCAATCTCAGTTCCAAACACCCCTTTATAACTGTAAAAGTGGTTCATTTTACAAAGGAATATAATAATTATAAAGACAGAAAGTTTATAAATTTGACATACCTGGTTGGTACTCTCTAACCTCCCTTTATATACTCTCCCGAACCCTCCTTTACCCAAAAGGCAACCTGCTCTAAAGTTCTTGGCAGCAGGTGACAATTCACGAAATGTAAATGCGTGTGCTGCGATGTGTGTAGATTCTCCATCTTTTAAAGCCTCCTTATTACACCCAAAGCAGAGGTAATCTTTGATTTATCTACAATTGATGAGGTGTTATTTTATACATTTTGTCAGGGTCATTTAACCCCCTACACCATGCAATGTGCCTAGATTATGTGCTTAATCATTTGTTTTTGTGTTTTTAGCATTTGGATGGATTTTGGAGGAAATACACGTGACTTGGGCTTAATTGGAGAAGAAACGGACAAGACAACGACTCTACACCGAAGTCTCTTGAAGAATTCTGTATAGTGCCTGGAGATGGCGTCGCAATTCCTAGCGACACCGTCATATCTTACAAGCGATGGTGTCAGGACCCTCATGATGGCGTCGCCGCCTCAAAAGAAACCCTAGAAGATTCAGCGAAGCGATGACATCAGAAACCTTGCGGCGCCGTTGTGACTTCTTTTTCTATATACACTACAGTTTTTAGGGTTTTTAAGTGTGTAACTTTGGGATGACAAATTTGGCTGCTACTTAGGCTGTTTTTAGGGTGTCAAAACCCTCTTGTATCTGCCATTAACTCATGTTCTAATCAAGTGAGATCCTTTATCTTTTATCATTCAATATGTCTATGTCTTGTTGGATTGATTTATGTTCTTCAATTCCTTATAATACGTCTGGCTAGATCCATTAGTATTTACGTATGATTGCATGAAACTTATTATGTAGATCTTTATTATGTTGTTTCTTGTGATGGATGTGCGCGTGAGGCTTTAGAAAACTAGCCATAAGATATTAAATTGGCATAGACGTCTAGAGAAACACGAGTGTGTAGAAAGGATACCATCAATAACAATCTTCATACTACCTTACCCCAAATATGGTTGATCCCTCTTAAGTATTTTAAATGCAAGTAATGTACTCTTAGGGGCCTTGTAATAGTCTTCATACTACCTTACTTGTACGTTGCCTTAACGGAATATTACATAGACGGCGGGTTCGTGTAATTCGTTCATGACTTAGGAAATACTTACACAGATCATTACAAGGGTGACAAAGCAACATAATATGGAGAAACATAATAAGGAGTAATGCATGATTAAGTAATTACATTCATTTACCATATAGTTATCACAAAAGTAGTTTAGATTTATAATTAGTTTAATTAGCTAAAACCAACCAACCTCTCAAACTATGATATTTACCTACTTTTATAAAAACATAAAAATACAAAAAAAATCTTCTCTCAACCCCTTAGACCTATGTTAGATTCTGTTTAAGCCTTCCTAACCTATTCCCATAGATAACGATAACAACCCCCGAGTCTTGCCTTAATACACTACAACGGTTAGGTGCTCTGCGTAGGGAGTTGTAAAACTTCTTGTTGAAGTCTAACGACAACCGCATTAAGTTTTTGGCTCCGTTGCATGGGGAATAGTTAGGTCTCGATCATTTTTTTAACTTAGGTCTACTCGCTTTATTCCTATCAAGTAAGAATTTTATTTTTAGTATATTAGCTTTCTTGTAGTATATCCTTTCTTCGTGTTATCTGTTCTTAACTCATTTTTGTTGACCTTCATGGAAAATGAAAATCCTATCCACACTCTTGGAGATTACTCCAAACCTAGCCACGAGGGCTATCGAAACACCATTGAGCTCCTCGTAGGGAACAATGTGGTGCCTTTGCGATTCGACACCATCCGGTTGGTGCAAAATGGATGCTCTTTCCACGGACTTCGGTCCGAGGATCCAAACCAACATCTTAAGGATTTTATAAAACTAGTGGACTCACTTGACATTGATGTTGCAAATAGGGAAAGAACGTGTAACCTGGGCCCCTTTTGTGTTCTGAATATTTTATTTTTAGTCCTTTGACTATTTGATGTTTGTCATTTTATTCAGATATTGTACTGTGTTGACGGTGGTGATTTTATAAGAATTGTTGTAATTTATGGTTTATTGTGAATAATAGTCCTTTTTAGAGGTTATTATTATGTTAGTTAAGTTCTGGGTGGTTGACCCGTGAGATTTAAGAAATGCCAAAAAACGAGTCCCGACACGTTTGTTAATGTCGAGAAGAGATTTCGGGATGTAGTGTAAATATATCGTGTAAATACTCTAGGTTATTGGAAAAGTATTTTTAAAGTGAACAAAAATACTAATTAACTTTGGAAAATATTTTACGATCGAGTTATTGAGTTTTTAAGTGGTCCCGACATGAAAAGAAAGACCTGAAACCCCTCCTAGGATGCTTATCTTAATCGTGTAGCCTAAGGGGACAAGGAGGCAAGATTTTAGCTAACCTTGTCCTAAGGTTGTACATGAGATGCTTTCCATTCATCATTTCTCATAATCCTTTTCATTTTCAAAAAAAACAAAACATACACTTATATGTGTGTGTGTGTGTGTGTGTGTTCGTCCGCCACCCAAAACCACCACAAACCACCATAAATTTTCCAACTTTGATCAAGCACGAGATACTACGGGTTGATACAAGTGTACGGGTATTCTTTTAAACAACGTTTGGGTTGTCCGGTTCGTGTCGAACTCTACATTTTTGAATATTTTCTTGTAATTTTCTAAATTTAAATTTCATTTGTCCTTTTGGGTTTATATTGATGCATAGATGTTAGTTGTACAAGTTGATCGTCGTTAAAAGTGAGTTTTAAAAACAAAACGAATAAAAAAAGAGGTGTTTGGTTGCGTCGAACATAAAAGAAACAAAGAGGTTTTTGTAGTTTTGATGTTGTGGTCGTGATGGTTGAAAAACATATACTACTAAATAGCTTATTTTGTATAGTAGCTTGTATAACTTATTTTGTGGGCTTTTCGTGGCTTATTTTGAGCATATATACCCGCGGCTTATTAAGGAAACACAAGGGATGTGTTTTTGGTTATTTGCTTTATATTGCGTATATTCACGGGCTATTTTTGTGGCTTACGGTGTTAACCGAAAATGTATCGTAGCTTATTAAGCTTATTTTAAAGCTAATGGACTAGTTTCTGGTGCTTTTGGGCTCGCGACCCATTTTGCACAAATAAGCCGTGGCTTATTTGTTGGCTTATTGTGGTCCAAGTTATTTTCTACTTATTAGTATGAGCTTATGTAAATAAATGGGCCTTGGCTTTGGACTTGGATCGTATTTTGGACTTATAAATACCTTAATGCACCCGTATTGGGCCTTAAAGCCCAATAAGCGATATTTAGTCGTTTTAAGAGTTTTGACGAACTTTCGAAAGTGAAATGTATTTACGAAGTGATATTAAACGTTATTTTAGGAAAAACGTTTTAGTAAACGTTAAAGATTGAGATTTTGAAATTTTGTCAGAAAAGTGTCGAAAGTTTAAAAAATGTTTGAAATGAAGGTTAATAACCTTGGAAAACGTTATATAAACGTACGGGTTATGTCGAAATTTCGTAAAAAGTTTATACTTAGAAAATTTTACTTAAGAACATGATTTTTGGTTTTAAATAATAAAATATTATTTTATTATTTTATTATTTTATTATTTTAATAAATTCACTATAAGACGAAAAATATAAATTTTCTCGAAACTTCTCTAATATGCTTTTTATGAGTAAACGTTTCATTTTCAACCATATTATGCTTATTTTTATGGTAACTAAGGATACCGAATGGATTTATCGAGATATATTTATAATTATTTATTATAAATATTTACTTATATTACTTAGCTATTTTCTTTAAATAGTATAAGTATGTATCGTTGAGATATCAGATTGATAAGATATTTTGGGATGAGACGTCAACCATCACACCACTAAATTGTTATGGGTAATTGTACAACGCATCTAACCTCTATGCATCAAACATGAAGACTGTTTTGGAAATAAATGATTTAATGGGACATTAACTGGACTAGGTCGTGTGCGGACGTCGTTGCATTTGCTTGTGTGATTGAGATTTGGTTGCTTAAGACTTGCTTTAGGTGAGTTCTCGTAGCCTTATTTTTCTACTGTTTTTTCGTTGTGGGAAAATGATACTCAAATGGGTTTTGAACTGTTTTGAAATTGAACTGTGCGAAACGTGATTTTGTTTTTGGGACAATTATGTGCCTATGATTGCTATGTGAATATATGTGATGTAACTTTACTTGCATGTACTGTGTTTGGCATACAAGGGTTGTGATTTTACTTGCGTGTACTGTGTTTGGCACGACAAGGGTGATTGGCAAGGAATTTCCATGTCTAATTGTGGTCCTGCCCTAATATAGTGCTCCAGCTGGTAGGCCCTTTAGGTGCGTAATTGACATATTGTGTTTTCATGACTAGCGGGGATGCTAGGGCATGGTGATCGACTAACGAGTATGCTAGGTCGTGTTAACATGATTAGCAAGGATGCTAATTTATGGGTGATTCTCATATATTCACTATCATATTGCACTATTGTCCACTATTTTGAGATATTGGCACAGCTTTTTAGTTTAAGGTCAAACCTATGAGCTCACCAACATTATTGTTGACGTTTTTGAGTATCATTTTCAGGTAAAGTGAAAGATGAATAGGTTAGTGATATGTGATAGCAGGCTTAGGAATATCCCATGTGGATTTTTCATGTGAAGCCTTGCTTGTTTATTTGTTTGGTTCTTAGTATTTGGAAGTTTTGGTTTAAGTTTGGATTTGGACCCCTGTAGGGGCATTTGGAATTGTAAGAGATTATAGATTTAGTTATGGTTTGGGACATCACTCGAGGTTTGTTCGAGGTTGATGGTCTTCGTAACACTTGAAGTTTATGCATTGTAGTTTTCTCTAGATTGTATCTTGTGTTATGATTGATCATTATGTTGCATTCCCGAGTTTCCACCATTGTCAGGGTGTGACAGATTGGTAATCAGAGCCAAGGTTATAGAGAACTAGGTGGGTTGGCCTCGACTATAACCTAAGATCCGTCATTTAGTTGCGTATAGGATCTATGTGCGCGGTGTTCCGCTTTTGCTTTCTTTCGCTTGTTCGCGGTTTGGTGCTTTAGATATGTCAGTCATTGAGATGTGTGAGCTCAATACTAAGTACGACTGGGAAAGGATGCAGATATAAATACAGTGGCCAACGTAGTTATATAAGTATCACAACTTACTCGTACTTGGTAATATTGTTCGCACAAATTGATATTGACACCATAAAGGGGTATTATGTGTAAAATTATATATATAGTAAGTTATTCTATATATATGTTAGTGATGACATCAAATAACGTTACTTTTATAGCATCATTTATCCTATGTAGTATAATTATTGCAAAGAATTGTTACTTAATCGTTTGTATTTGAGAATTGCAGTAATTATGGAGCACCTGGTGAAAATATGCTAATAAGCACGCATTTTGGAGCTTAAATGAAGAGTTCGAGAAAGTCTACCGATCTGATAGCAAATACGCCATATTATTCTAGACTTATACGACGTATCCAAGACTTTGACGAATCAAAAGACCATTGCCTGACTTTGAAGAATACGCCGTATCCACATCAACGATACGCATATAATACTTTGGTCAACGAAGAAGAATCAACTAGTTTTACCTCAATACGACGTATCCATCAAGAAGATACGGCGTATCCGTGCCTACACTTCACAAATAACAACGAAGGATTGGAGACCCAATACGCCGTATCCAAGAGACCTCAATACGCCGTATTCATAATATAATAATAAAATATTATAGAAGATATCAAACGTGGTCCTTACTCCAAGAAATCCCTAATACGCCGTATCCTACATTGCTCGATTCCGGCGTATCGACTGTTCTTGGACTCTATATCAGAAGCACCCTAACTCAGTTTTAGCGTATGCTTTGTGATCCCTAAACACAAGTAGGACTAGAGACGAATAAAGGAGCCTAGAAGGTTCAAAAAAGAGCCTCAAGATCATAGGAAATCCTCTTGTAATCTTTCGGCAATCCGAATACACGTTCGATTATAGTTTTTTATTTTAATTGTTTCATATTTCAAACCGTGTGTACTTTTTACAATGACATCGGATGATACTTTTAGGTATCAGTCATGTTTATGATGACTTTATCTGTTTGGTTGTTTATCTTGATGCTTAATTTTTCTATCATTCGATTGTGTTTATGTTATCATTTATATTCGTTTATGTGCCTTAAGGATGCGGACCTATCATTCAAATTGGTCTAGTTCTACATATTTAATGCGTGCAATTCGGTGTTGTTTGGGGGGTATAGGCAAAGAGTCTAGGCTAGCTCTCCCATATTGCATATTTATATACTAGAATCATAGGATCACATAATATGGACCTATCCTTTGCCCTTTGGTTGTGGAGCTTAGTTGAGCCATAAGTTGACTTGGTACCAACGAGTACATTCTAATAATTGGTAAGACACGGACAATGGGACTACTAGTATATAAAGAGCGTAAGCAGTAGTGGTTTAAAGTCACTCTAAGAGCTAGGGTTTTGTAAGAGCACAATTAATATATCTCATAAGTTAGATTATAAATCAACAAATGCTTGCTTTATGTGGATGCGTTTAATTGGACTGGGATTAGTTGTTAGGTTTAGGAAGAAGTACGCTAAGTCTAGGATTGTTATGCCTCGAGGCTGAGACAATCATTGCACTAATTAATAACAAACTGCGTTTTATCAGATTCTTCATGGGGGGTTTGGATACATTTTCCTACATTAGTTCTTGAATCGGCTTCTACTATGTTTTTGTTTGTTCTTGTAAGTGTTATTACTTTACTTGTCATCCAAAAACCTTTAGGTTGTAGTTAACCTAAACCTCGTTGCCAGTCTCTCATGCTAAAACCCTCCTTTTTGCATTAGTTTTAGGTTTAACTTAGATAACTAAAATACTGATAGAATTAGGATATAACGCCTCTGTTTAGTGATCAACACCTACTTTCACAACAAAGCTACATCTTCGACGGGTTACATTGCCGTTTAAAGTGTTCGTTTTAGGTAAAAATCGGGATATAAAATAAATAGTAAAACTTGATACATAAATAACACCTACACAACGACACATCAGTTAGTCTTCCTACCTACCTAATGATGCCCATGTTTTCCCTCGTATAGATAATGTCGCCAAGGATGAGGACCTAAAGTGTTGGCCGGCCTGTTGTCGAATCACGAGGAGGGGGAATGGGTGAACGAGTTGGTAGAGGTGGGAGGGGTAGAGGACCTAGGGGAGGTAATGATGAGCGTGTTGACGAATTGAATGGTTAAGGAATGACCAGGGGGTGAGAGCTAATAGGAATGTAGAGGGAGTCAATAGGAACATATAAGGAGTCAATGGGGGTGTAGGAGGATCACCCGACTTCTTGACAATCATTGCCTAATAATTGCAGAACCTCTTACCCGCCATTTTAGCTCAGGTTGGTAACCAAAGAAATGTCAAAAATCAAAATGGTAATTTGGTTAATGAGAATGTTCAGGAGAACATTAGGAGTGTGTTAGTGAATGGCAACCGGGTAGGTTGTTCATATAAGGGGTTCTTAGCTTGTAACTCCAATGAATATGATGGTAAGGGAGGTGCTGTAGTTCTTACTCGATGGATTGAGAAAATGGAGTTCATGCAGGATATGAGTGGTTGTAGTATTGACCAAAAAGTGAAATACACTACTGGTTCATTTGTGGGTAAGGCTTTAACGTGGTGGAACTCTTAGATCCGCACGCTAAGCCGAGAAGTTGCTGTTAGTATGTCATGAAATGACTTTAAGTTTATGATGATAGAAGAGTGTTGTCCTAGTCATGAGATGCAAAAGTTGGAAACTAAGCTGTGGAATCATGTTATGGTCGAGGCGGGCCATGCAGCTTATACTGATAGGTTTCATGAGTTGGCTAGGTTAGTTCCACATTTAGTGACCCCAGAAAGTAGGAAGATTAAGAGATACGTATATGGCCTTGCTCTACAGATCTGTGGGATGGTGGAAGCAACAGAGCCAAAGACTATACAGAAGGCTGTGCAGATTTCTGGTGCACTAACTGATGAGGCTGTTAGGAATAGATCAATTAAGAAGGTTGAGAAAAGATGAAATATGGGGGAACCTAGCAAGGATAAGAATGGTAGGGATGATAAGAAGAGGGCTAGGACTGGAAATGCTTTTGCTACAACCGCAAACCTTGTAGGAAAAGAGAATACGGGTGCTTGGCCCAAGTGTGCCACCTGCAACTCCTACCATACACTCGGAGGGCCTTATCGCACATGCTTCAACTGTAACCGCCCGGGTCATTTTGCAAGGGATTGTAGATTTGTGCCTAGGAATGTGAACTCGGTAAATGTAAAGAACCCAGCCCCTGCTCGTGGAGCATGCTATGAATGTGGGAGTACCGACCATCTCAAACCGACATGTCCTAGATTGAATAGAGCACAAGGACCGGGAGAAAACTGTCCAAACCAAGTTGTTGCTAATAATGGGGGTCAGGGTCGTAGAAACCAAAGGAACCAAGCTAAGGGTAGGGTATTCATGTTGGGAGCAGAGGAAGCTCGCCAGGATCTGAACATTGTGACGGGTACGTTTACTTTAAACAATCATTTTGCCACTACCTTATTTGACTCTGGTGCCGACTATAGCTTTGTTTCTACTACTTTTATACCTCTGTTAGGCATAGAGCCCAGTGAATTAGGTTTCAGATATGAGATTGAGATAGCTAGCGGGCAGCTAGTAGAGATTGATAAGGTTATTAAGGGTTGCAAACTAGAAATCGAGGGTCATGTCTTTGACATCGATTTGATACCATTCGGGCATGGGAGTTTTGATGTGATTATAGGTATGGATTGGTTGTCTAATCACAAGGCTGAAATAATTTGTCATGAGAAAGTAGTGAGGATACCACTACTAGATGGAAAGGTGCTTAGAGTATTTGAAGAAAGACCAGAAGAGAAAGCAAGACTTTTGGTGAGTGCTAAGACTAGAGATAAGAAACAAGAAGAGATTGTTGTGGTTAGAGATTTTCCCGAGGTATTTCCAGATGATTTATCAGGATTGCCACCTCTCTGGGAAATTGAGTTCCAGATTGAGTTAATCCATGGAGCTGTACCGATTGCAAATTCTCCTTATGGTTTGGCACCTTCTGAATTGGAGGAGTTGTCGGGACAACTCCAGGAACTCTAGGACAAAGGTTTCATTCGACCAAACTCATCGCCTTGGGGAGCACCGGTGTTGTTCGTGAAAAAAAGGACGGTTATTTTAGGATGTGTATTGACTATAGAGAATTGAACAAAATGACTGTTAAGAATCGTTATCCGCTTCCTAGGATTGATGATCTATTTGACCAACTGCAAGGGTCGCAGTTTTTCTCAAAGATAGATCTTAAGTCTGGATACCATCAGCTGAGAGTGCATGAGGATGACATTCCAAAGACTGCGTTTAGAACTCGTTATGGACATTTCGAGTTCACAGTAATGCTCTTTGGTCTGACTAACACACCAACGATATTCATGAATTTAATGATCAGAGTTTGTAGGCCTTATCTTGATAAGTTTATGATAGTGTTTATAAATGATATCTTAATCTACTCTAAGACTTAAGAGGAGCATGTAGAACACCTAAGGTTAGTCTTGGAACTGCTCAGGAAGGAGAAACTGTATGCTAAGTTTTCTAAGTGTGAAATCTGGCTAAGAGAAGTGCAGTTTCTTAGGCATGTGATAAATGGTGATGGGATTCATGTAGACCATTGTAATATTGAAGATGTTAAGAACTGGAAAGCCCCTAAAACTTCGTCTGAGGTTCATTCATTCTTAGGATTGACTGGATACTACCGTAGGTTCATTGAGAACTTTTCTAAAATAGCTAAGTCTCTTACTATCTTGATTAAGAAGTGTAAGACATTTGATTAGGGTGAGGAACAGGAATTGGCATTTCAAACTTTAAAGGATAAGTTGTGTAATGCGCCTGTTCTAGCTCTCCCTGATGGACCAGAAGACTTTATGGTGTATTGTGATGCGTCTGGGTTAGGACTAGGCTGCGTGTTGATGCAGAGAGGTAAAGTGATAGCATATGCGTCTAGGCAGTTAAAGATTCATGAAAAGAATTATACAACCTATGATTTGGAACTGGGAGCAGTTGTGTTTGCCCTTAAGATTTGGAGACATTATCTGAATGGGACAAAGAGTGTCATCTATACGGATCATAAGAGTCTTTAGCATATCTTTAGACAGAAAGAGTTGAATATGAGACAGCGTCGCTGGATAGAGTTGTTTAGTGATTATGACTATGAGATTCGCTACCATACTGGTAAGGCAAATGTGGTGGCTGATGCCCTAAGCAAAAAGGAAAGAGTAAAGCATAAAAGAGTTAGAGCTATGAATATGACCCTTCAGTCGAGTATCAAGGATAGGATACTGGCGGCTCAGAAGGAGGTCGTGGATGAGTATGCAGGATTGCAGAAAGGGTTGAATAAGATGATAAAACAGAGAAGGGATGGGACTTTATACTACCTGGATCGAATATAGGTGCCTTTGAAGGGTGATGTGAGGACCCTGATAATGAATGAAGCCTATAAGTCAAAGTACTCTGTACACCTAGGAGCTGATAAGATGTATTATGACCTTAGAGATAGGTATTGGTGGCCGGGTATGAAGAAGGACATAACTATGTATGTTAGTAAGTGTTTGAATTGTTTGAAGGTTAAGGCTGAGCATCAATGGCCATCTGGCTTGCTCCAGCAACCTGCGATTCTCGAATGGAAATAGGAAGGAATAGCTATGGATTTTGTGACTAAGTTGCCTAGGACTAGTAGTGGGCATGACACAATCTGGGTCATTGTGGACCGATTGACTAAGTCTGCTCATTTTCTACCTATGCGTGAGGATTATAAGATGGATAGATTGGCTAGATTGTATTTGAATGAGATAGTTTCTAGACATGGTGTGCCGATCTTGATTATATCGGATCGTGATAGTCATTTCAAATCAAGGTTTTGGCAGTCAATTCAAGAGGCATTAGGAACCCGTTTAGACATGAGTACGACTTACCACCCTTAAACCATTGGTCAGAGTGAGCGTACTATTTAGACTTTGGAAGAAATGCTTAGAGCGTGAGTCCAGGACTTCAGAGGAAGTTGGGATGTTCATCTTCCGTTGGTTGAGTTTTCGTATAACAATAGCTATCATTCTAGTGTGAGATGTGCTCCGTTTGAGGCATTATATGGTAGAAAGTGTCGTTCGCCAATTATGTGGGCTAAGATTGGAGAAGGTCAGTTGATAGGACCTGAGTTAGTGCAAGAGACTACTAAGAAGATCTCGCAGATTAAGGATAGACTTAAGGTTGCGCGTGATCGTCTAGAAAAGTTATGCTGATAAGAGGCGGAAGACTCTAGAGTTTAGCGTAGGTGACTATGTTTTGCTCAAAGTATGTGAAAACCATATGATCGTATCATTTAAAGCCCAGTTTGATTAGAACTTTAATCTAGGATGAACAATAACAAAAAACAACAGAATGCACAACGGAATAAACATTAAGAACATTCTTTATTATTGCCTAACAAGGTTTCATCATCATCTTTATATAATGACTACTACAAGCCCCAATTCTACGTGATCAATTATAGAACGTGTTATCTAAACTATAACAAGGAATCAAAGATCCTTGAGGCTAAAACACACAAACCTAAGCGTCCACTTAGAGGACTTGACGCCTAGAGACACACACACTTTTCTGGTGTTTACATCTTGACACACATAAAACTATATCTAGGGATCTCTTTATATAGTAGAGTCCATCTAGATTTATAAGGAAAAACATAATTGTATAAGGAAAATAAATCTTTTAATTCTTTAATAAACTTTATCTTTATCTTTAAGAATCATATCTTTTGGAATCTTTTATCTTTTGTAGAGTATCCTCCACCAGCTTGTAAAATTCCATAATTTTCATTTAAGTCCCTTTTGTTTCCTTTTCATTCATTGTTTTGTCTTATCAACTCAAAATATATTTCCTATTGTGAATAAGTAATCCTTTTTAAAGGTTATTATTATATTATTGGCATTCCGTGTGGTTGATCCATGAATTTTGAAAAATGTCAAAGAACGAGTCTTGACACATCTGCTAATGTCCAAATGAGTTTTTAAGGGTTTAAAGTGAAAATAGGTCAAGTAAATACTCTAAGTTATCGGAAAAGTTTTTTTATATGAATAAAAATAATATTTAACCTTGGAAAATATTTTGCGATCGAGTTTTATGAGTCTTAAGTAATCCTGACACAAAAAGAAAGACCCAAAACCCCTCCTAGGATGCTTATCTTAATTGTGTAGCCTAAGGGGACAAGGAGGCAAGATTTTAGATAACTTTGTCCTAAGTTTGTACATAAGATGCTTTCCATTCACGCTTTTCTATAATCTTTTCATTTCAAAAAAAAATAAAACAACGCACTTATAGTTGTGTGTGTGTGTGTTCGTTCGCCACCTAAAACCACCACAAACCACCATAAATTTTCCAACTTTGATCAAGAACGTGGTATTCCGGGTTGATACGAGTATTTGGGTATTCATTTAAACAACGTTTGGGTTGTCCGGTTCACGTCGAAAAATATATTTTGAAGACTTTTCTTGTAACTTTCTAAATTTAAATTTCGTTTGTTCTTTTGGGTTTATATTGATGCATAGATGTTAGTTGTACAAGTTGATCGTCGTAAAAAGTTAGTTTTGAAAACGAAACAAATATAAAAGGGGTGTTTGGTTGCGTCGAATAAAAAAGGAACAAAGAGGGTTTTGTAGTTTTGATATTGTGGTCGTGATGGTTGAAAAACATATATTGCTAGATAGCTTATTTTGGATATTAGCTTGTATAGATTATTTGGGCTTATTTTTAAGCACTTTATTTTGAGCTTATATGCTCCCGGCTTATTTAAGAAAACATAAGGGATGTGTTTTTGGTTTGCTTTATATTGTGTATCTTCGCAGACTATTTTTGTGGCTTATAGTGTTAGCTAAATATATATGGTAGCTTAATAGGCTTATTTTTAGCTCATGGATATGTTTTTGGAGCTTAAAAGCTCACGGCCCAATAAGCACAAATAAGTCGTGGCTTATTTTTTAGCTTATGCGTGTCTGGGGTTATTTTTACTTTTATTATGAACTTATGTATATAAATGGGGCTTTGATATGGCTTGGATCGTATTTTGGACGTATATATACCTTAATAGACCCTTATTAGGCCTTAAGGCCTAATAAGCGATATTTAGTCATTTTAAGAGTTTTTGACGGATTTTTGAAAGTGAAATGTATTTACGAAGTGATATGGAACATTATTTTGGGAAAAATGTTGTAAACGTTAAAGATTTAGATTTTGGAATTTTGTCGGAAAAGTGTCAAAAGTTTGAAAATTGTTTGAAATAAAGGTTAAAAAAATTGGAAAACATTATATAAACGTACGGGTGGTATGTGTTTAATTACACATACCTTTTACCTTTAAAAACGAGCTAAAATAACCAAAAACGGACTTAAAATGCCAAATATACGCTTGTTTTGCTAATTGTGTTGTGCAGGAACGGATAACTAAGAAAAGGACGAAAAACGAAGCCAAAACGACAAAACCGGACACGGAATGGAAAAGCAGGAAAAAGACAAAGTCCAGTCAAACAAAAAGCCTGAAAAAGTCAACAAAAGTCAACCCAAGTCAACCCCGAAGCCAAAAGTCAAGAAAAATAAGTTTGAGGGTTAAATTTGTTAAAACCCTAAACTTATTTAAAGAAGAAAACAAGAGAAAAGAAGAGAAGGGTGAAATCTGCCAATGTGGGAAAGTTTAACTACAAGGGGTGAAACTGCCAAGTCCCCTAAGTTATAACTATCAAGGACGTACGGTGCAAAGGGTTATATAACCCTTGGGGGGTTATATTGCCAAGTCCCCAAAGTTATTAAAACACAAGGACGTGCACTGCAAAGCTCCTTATAACAATGAGGGGCCAACCTTGCCAATTACCCCAAACTTGTGCCCTGTCACCCCTAACCTCTTCTATAACCCCTTTTCCCGCCAAAACATAGTACAAAACTCACGGGTCTTTTTACCATCTTTTACCCCGCGTTTCTTCTCCACTCCCATGGATAAGCACATTCCCCCTCCTCCACTATCTTTCCCACCAAAATTCAGCCCTTGCCATGTTGGCAATCTCACTTTTCCCCATGACTTTTGCCGAATCAATGGCTGTGATCATTTTAAAAGAAGCACAAGGACCATGGATGGCTGGGATTAAGACTTTGAAGTCTCTCACAGAAGAAAAACACTTTGCAAGATTGAAGGTTTAGGATTTAGTATAAATAGGAGGCTATGTGAGCCGATTTGAAAAAAGTAGTGTAGAACTCTTTATCTTTTTTTAATTTAAGTCATTTTTGTGTTTCTTTCAGCTTATTTACAGCTATTTGCAAGTTCTTTGTACTCTTTTTGCAAGTTAATTAAGTATTGAAGTTTCAAGGTTTTTACCCATATTTAAGTTTTATTGTTAAACGGCTTAATATGGATGAATGAGCAATTTGGGATGGCTCATTGGTTACTTAGTTTAAGCTTATTTATAAGCTTTGGGTAGGATTTTAGAGCTTAATAGGTTTCAAAAATCCTGTTTTGAGCAAAGGATTAAAGGTACATTCCCTTTTAAATTTTGCTTAAAAGTTACTGTAGCAATTGCTTATTAGCTCAATTTTAGCTTATTACTGTTCTTTTTATGCTTATTAGTGTTTATTTATGCTAAAGTATGCCTTGTAGTTGATTTTCTTTCACTAATATGCAATTTGCTTAAAACTGTCTAAAATAGCTTAAGTACTGTTCTAGCTTATTATCCATTTTAAGTGCTTATTTGTTTAGCTTTTAATCTTTTTATTGTTTAAAATTGCTTAAGTAGTGTTAGTCTTTTAAAAAGTTTAGTTTACTTCAGCTTTTATAGCTTAAAAGTCACTTTTAAGATATTAAGGGGGTGTTTGGGTTAACAATGAAAACGGGTCAAAAAGGAAGTGGTATGGGTTGTTGTCAAATTGGTAAACTTTGGCTTAAGTATTAAGCTTATTTGAGGCTGTTTTTAAAAGTTTTTAAGTTTGAAAAATGTTTTTCAAGGTTTTCTAAGTCACTTTTTGAAACTGTTGGATTTTAAGAAAACCCCAAGTGCTTATTTGGATAAGCACTTGGATACTTGAGTTGTGGTGTCAAAAGTGTGTCATTAGTGTGTTTAAAACATGCTGAAAAACACCTTGTGTCATTTGACTCTTTGAGTCAAAGCAACCAAAGTTTTAAGTTTCAGTTTTTAAAAGCTAAAAGTCCCTTTTTCAAGAGTTAAATTTAGCAAGTTTTAAATATTTTTAGAAGCCTAAAATTTGAGCATAAGCTCACCTCAAGCCACTCAAGATCTGTTTCAACTTTTCTTCTTTATTTGAGCTTATTTGACAGCTTAAAATAAGCTGTCAAATTAAGCTCTTGTCCTTGGCTTAATCTCCCCTGGTGCAAAGGGGTGATTTTTAAGCCCTTTTTCTTAGCTTTTTAGTATACTTAAGCCTTAGTTTTTGGCTTATCTTAAGAGCCCATAAGCTCTTAGACAAGCCTGCTTAATTTCAGTCCTTAAAAGCCCTTTTAGATAGCTTATTTTTGATCCAAGAGTGAGACCCTAGCTCAATTTATACACCAACAGTACTAACTCTTTAGTTAGTACTGTTGTGGGTATTAAGCTATCTCTTTGGCTTATTGAGCTTATCCTAAGTTGCTTATTCTTGTTCTTAGCTTATTTTGATAGTGTAGTTAGTTGTGAGTGCTTATTTGCCCTTTTTCATTGCTTAATTTAGTGTTGACAGTAGAACCTTTTAGCTTTTAAGCTTAGTTAAGTTCTGTCATTTAAGCCCTTTTTCCAGCTTATTTAGTTTATACATTTTAGTCCCTAGAGCTTATTTAGGTTAGTTTAGGTCCCCTCTTTAGCTTATTTAGTTTAGACTTAGCTTATTTGTCCCAAGTGTCCAAAAGATTTAGCCTTTTAAGCCCCTTAAGCTCAATTAGACTTTCTGTCAATATAAGCTCTTTCAGCTTATTTAGTTGTTACCATTTAGCTCATAGTGCTTATCTAGTTTAGGTTAAGCCCCCCTTTTAGTTTTTTAGTCCAAGTTTAGCTTAAATGTCCACAATGTCCAAAAGACTTAGTTAGCTTTTTAAGCCTTTAAGCTCTTTTAGCTTCTGTCACTTTATAAGCTGTTTTTAAGCTTATTTATAAGCTTTCAAAAAAAGTTGCAGTTTTAAAAGTTGTTAAGCTCCATAAGCTTAACAACTTTGGTTCACAAAGTTTTTCCAAAAAAAAGGGGAAAGACAAGGGGTGACCCGGGTGAGCAAGACTCGAACCCGGGTCTCAACCCTCGATACATTCCCCTTTTATAACACACTACATACCGCTGCGCCCTTGGGACTTTTCTGTCATAGTCCCAAGGGCTTTGGTATTTAAGGGCATTTTTGGGTTTAAACCTTATAAGCTGTTAACCAACCAATTTTTGGCGCCGTTGCCGGGGAGGCTGTGGAAACGACTATCGTTACGTCTGACAATTTGTGTTTGAATTTGTGAATATTTTCTTCTACTTTTATAAAAAACATAAAAAATACAAAATATTTTTCATTTTCTTTTATTAGTATAATTATTAGATAAAACCAAAGAAAAACCAAAAATATAAAAACATTGTCCATAAAAAAAAAAGAAAAAAAGAAATAAAATTCACAAATTGGTAAAATACCAAAATATAATATTCTCAACTGAGGTATTATCATAATAACTTCCGGTGAACTTGTTGGTTCCCAACTCGAACAAAAGATTTAAAAACTTGCCACCTTAGTTTAAACACTATTAGGCTCAAATAAAGAGCTTAGAGACTACTCTTCAGAGTCTTAGGAGTAGCTTTATAAAACAACTTTAGGTATTGTAAACTTGGAAAACGAATTGCAATAACTAACTGAAATTTTATTAAACTGGGAACTTTTACAAATCTGCCAGAGAAATGGAAAAGTTTTTTTTATATTAAAACTAAAAATTTCTCCCTTGCGTCATGGCTCAACTAGCCCTATTATACAAGAAATAAGGTAAAAAAAACAAGCTGAAGTCTTCTGTTTGACTTTCATTGACTTTTCTTTGTTGAGCTTGACTGTGTTTGTTTGCTGAGTATAAAGCTTCCTTGTGCTAGCTTTGTGAGTATAAACTCACAATATATCCTGGCCCTTAATTTCCTTGTATTCTCTCTCAACCCTTGGATCGAAAATGTCCTTGGATTGCCAACTTGGCATTGTGGCCATGTGGGGTGAGTGGGAAGATTTTGTCAAGTGGTTGATGGAGTGTTGCAGGGTAGAAGTATGGGAGCAAAACAGGGTGCTGGCTGGATTTGGTATTGGCGGGAAGATTGGGAAAAGGTTTATACAAGTTGGGTTGTGACAGAGGGAGGTTGAAGATGATTAAGGGTATGTTTAGTTTGTGTACAAGAAAAAGCCCCTCCTCATCTTTCTTTCTTTTCATTTCTCTTTTTCCCCTTCTTTCTTTTATAATGGAAGTTTTCCCAAATTTGCATAATCAGCCACTGTCTTTGTTTACCTTAATTAATATAACTTAGAGGGTTCTGGCTTTTTTGACCCTCTAGTTATATTTTTCTTTGCTTTTTCTTCTCGGCTTGTGACTTGACTTTGATTGGGCTTCGTTCTTCACACACTTTTCCATCCGCTGTCCGGTTTTGTCGACCTTTATGCTTGGTTTTTAGTTCTTTTTGTGGATATCCGTTCCCTGCACAACAAATTAGCAAAACAAGCATATATTTGGCATTTTGGAGTCCGTTTCTTGGTTATTTTAGCTCGTTTTTTTTAAAGGTTAAAAAGGTATGTGTAATTAAAACACATACAGTTAGCATTGCTTATTGGGGCCTCTTATTTTCAGCTTATTATGTCATTTGTGTTTATTTATGCTTAAATATGCCTCTTAGTTGCTTTCATTTCATTTTTATGCACTTTGATCAAAAACTGTCCAAAAAAAGCCTAATTCTGTTCTAGCTTATTGTCTCTTTTTAAGTGCTTATTTGTTTTGCTTTTTACCTTTTTAATGCTTAATATTGCTTAAGTAGTGTTAGTCTTGTATAAATTTTAGTTAAACTTAGCTTTTATAGGTTTTTAAATCATTTTTTACAAATTAAGGGGGTGTTTGGGTTAAGAGTAAAAACGGGTCAAAAACAAGTATGGTATGGGTTGGGGTCTCAAGTTAGTTTGAGCTTAAGTATTAAGCTTGTTTAAAGCTGTTTTTAAAAAAAATTAAGTTTGAAAATTGTTTTTTAAAGTTTTTCCAAGACACCTTTGAAACTGTGGTGTTTAAAAAAGGCTACAAGAGCTTATTTCATAAGCTCTTGTAATCTTGAGTGTTAAGTGTCAAAAAGTTGTGTTTTTGTGAGTTTAAAACAAGCTGTCAAAACCCTTTGGTCATTTGACTTGTTGAGTCAAAACTACCAAGTTTTTAAGTTGTCATTTTTTTAAACATCTAAAAGCCCTTTTTCACTATCAAAATTCAGCAGGTTTAAATGGCTTTTGGAGGTTTAAAATTTGTGCACAAGTCCAATTCCTAGTACTTTTAATCTGTTTTGGCTTATTTGGAGAGCCCATAAGCTCTTAGATAAGCCCCTTAAGTTTCAGCCTTTAAAAAGCTTTTTAGATAGCTTATTTTAAAGCTAGAAGTCCCCCTTTGACTGTTTTAGCTAAGCTTTAGTGTTAAACTGCTTATTTCATTTCTTGGCTTATTCAGCTTATTTTATAAGCTAAATTGTGTTCCTTTCAGCTTATGTTGTCTGTTTGATAAGCTGTGTTAGCTTATTCCCCTTTCCTTGTGCTTATTGAGCTTTTTAAGCCCATATTTACACCAACAGTACTAACCCCCAAGTTAGTACTGTTGTGGGGTTTTAAGCCACTTCTTGGCTTATTGAGCTCACCCCATTGCTTATATTTGATTCCTAGTAGCTTATTTTGGTAGTGTAGTTAGTTGTGCATGCTTATTTGCCATTTTCATAGCTTATTTTGTGGTGAAAATAGAAGCTTTTAGCTTTTAAGTTTACTTTAGCTTTCTGCCATTTTAAGCTCTTTAAGCTTATTTAGTTTTAGCATTTAACCCTTTAGTGCTTATTTAGGCTAGCTTAGGAATTCTTGTAGCTTATTTTTCCAAGTAGCTTATTTGTCCAAGTGTTAGCTTGTTAGTCTCAAAGTCCAAAAAGACTTAGCCAATTTTTAGCCTTAAGCTCATTTTAAGCTGCTGTCGTATTTAAAAGCTGTTTTTAAGCTTATTTATAAGCTTTCACAAAAACTTGTAGTTTTGAAAATTGTTAAGCTCATCGAGCTTAACAACTTTGTTTCACAAAGTTTTTCCAAAAAAAAAGGGGAAGACAAGGGGTTACCCGGGTGAGCAAGACTCGAACCCGGGTCTCAACCCTCGATACATCCCCTTTTATAAACATCACATACCGCTGCGCCCTTGGGACTTTTCTGTTAGTGTCCCAAGGGCCTTGGTATTTAAGGGCGTTTTTGGCTTTAAAGCCTATAAGCTGTTACAGCTTATTTACGGGCTTATTTATAAGCAAATTTTTTGTTTCTTATTTTTCGTAGGTTTATCATAGTGTAAAGTATTTTTAGTAAAATTTTCAGAATTTTTAAAGGTCGTTTATTATTTTTTACAATTTAATTTCGTTAAAAGTTTAAAAAATTCATAAAAAATACAAAAATTATCAAAAAAATATTTGCTTATTTAGAAAATATTTTGCTTTTTAAAGGACGGGATATAGTTTATAGGAAAAATATAAAAATTTTCTTAGGGTCTTTTTTGTAACTTTATGGTTTTTTTAAAGAGACGTTTCCGTGTGCGGTTTTTTTGTCTTACTTTTGTTTTTTGGGTGTAAACAACTCGTTTTCGATCAAGTCCCTTTATCATTCTTCGTTATTTGTTTCCCTAGATTAGTTTAGAATTTGAAAATTTCTTCGAAGGGGTAAATTTCAGAGATTGTAAGTTTTTGCCCCCCCATTATTCCCAATGATTCGAGCTACCACGGATTTTTCAGCTTAATTTCGTAATTTTTAGGAATTTCCTTAAACGTTTTTGTTTTTATTGTTTAATTGACTTTCACACCTCAAATCAAATACTCTCCGTTCAAACTCAAATCTTCCGGACAGTAATCGATTTACCGAGTCCAACCTCCGTTGGTGATAAACGACCCGGGAACATTCTATACTACTTCTCGGTATTATTGATCTTGTTGATTTTTAGACTTATATATATTTTATATTTTATCATATATTATATATTTAGTATAAAATTCACCAATCAACGGGTCATGTCGAAATTTTGTAAAAAGTATAAACTTAGAAAATTTTACTTAAGAACATTATTTTTGGTTTTAAATTGTTATGGGTAATTGTACAACGCATCTAACCTCTATGCATCAAACGTGAAGACTGTTTTGGAAATGAATGATTTAAATGAGACATTAACTGGACTAGGTCGTGTGCGGACGTTGTTGCATTTGCTTATGTGATTGAGATTTGGTTGCTAAAGACTTGATTGAGGTGAGTTCTCGTAGCCTCATTTTTCTACTGTTTTATGTTAGGAGAAAATGATACTCAAATGTGTTTTGAACTATTTTGAATTGAATTGTGCGAAATGTGGTTTTGTTTTTGGGACAAGATATGTGCTTATGACTGCTATGTGTATATTATGTGTTGTATGATTGTTTGGATCAGATGGGTACGCCTACCTAGTATTTGTGTGATTATTAGAGCGGATGGGTACGCCTACCCTAGTTTGTGTGTGGTCCTGCCCTAATTTAGTGCTCCAGCTGGTAGGCCCTTTAGATGCATAAGTGACATATGATGATTGACTAGCGGGGATGCATATATATTCACTGTCATATTGCACTATTGTCCACTGTTTGAAATATTGGCACAACGTTTGGGTTTAAGGTCAAACCTACGAGCTCACCAACATTATTGTTGACATTTTCGAGTATCATTTTCAGGTGAAGTGAAAGAGGAATAACTTGGTGATTTACGATAGCAGACTTAGAAGTATCCCGAGTAGATTTTCATATGAAGTCTTGCTTGTTTATTTTATTTGGTTTTATTATTTTGGGAGATTTTGGTTTAAGTTTGGATTTGGACCCCTGTGTGGGCTATTGGATATTGTAAGAGTTTAC
>BQNB010038060.1:0-10475 GCA_026074375.1 Tanacetum coccineum | reverse complement strand
TTAAACGCTGATGCTTCAAAATGTGCAAAAACAAGGCTATCAGCAATCCACACACATATGATCAGAACACATCTTGCAGTAGTAAAAAATAGACACAAACCAGAAAAGATTTGAGATAGAGAACATAATTCTTTTCAAAAGAAAAGTACATAAATCCAATTCCAAAATATTTCAGAAAATACAACTAGTAGATAGAAAATGTTTTACTGAACTAATAATACTTAAGAGTTCAACTAGTTTTTTTTTGCCAAAATTAGGTGAATCAACACTTCACTTCTTCTTTTCAGCACCTCCAGCAGAAGCAGCAGCCCTGCAAATGATTCACAAGTTGAAGTAAATATCAATTTTATGAAAGTGACGTCAATTCCATCTAAACTTTGTTTGAAAGTGACCCTTGTAGTTAAGATCATATCACAAACTAGAAAAAAAAATACCTCTGCTTGCGGAGAACTTCAGCCATGTCCTCTCTCTTCTTCTTTGCTCTCTTGTGGGTACCCAGCTTTCTCTTGGCAAGCTTAAGAGCACGCTTGTCTTTTCCAACCCTCAGCAACTCAGTAATCCTCTTCTCATATGGTGCCAACCCAGCAACTTCACTAATCAAGTTCCTCACAAAATGAACCCTCTTGCTTGTTTTCTGTAATAAGAATAGCAAGATTTAATATTCCAAACTTGATGCGCGTAGAAAAATAAACAATAAACTGCAATGCTTGAAAAGGTACATTAGACTTGTATCAGTCAAGTGCATAAAAGAGAAACCAACAGCGCGCGCTTGCAGCGAGCTAAAAAATAGCTTACCCCTTTCCTGTCAGATGGACGAGGGGCCAACTCCTTCTTAGTCACGATATGACCCTTGTTCAAACCAACAAAAAGTCCTGTGTTAGGCTGCTTTGGAGCCATTACCTGTTAGCAAAGTGACAGTTAATTTCAAAAAACAAAATTATTTACTTAATTCAGGTTAACTTAAAAAATGTAAACAAAACTGATACTACAACCATTTCAATATCACATAACAAAATCCATTAAACAGATTATTTAACCATTTCAAAACAATTTACTTTTTTTTGGTAAAGGGGATTACCCCGGTAAATTGTTCAAAACAATTAACTTAATTCAGTTTAACTTAGAAAATGTAAACAAAACTGATTATTTTAACCATTTCAAAGTAAGATAACTAAATCCGTTAAACAGACTAGTTGTAGAAAATACTATTATGGGTGTTTTTATATGCTTATCTAACAAGCTTAGGCACTTTTACAAAAAAACAAAAGCTAATAAGCTCATTTTTATGAGTTCCGAGTTCATAAAATCTGAGCTTATGAACTCAACAAACTTGCAAACCTCATGTCAATAAGCTCATAAGCCACCAAAATATCACTTTTTAAGAGTCGTGAACTAATCAATCTGACATTTGATTTTTTAATAAGTTCATCATATAAGTGTACACACCCAACGTTCCAGTAATAGCAAAAAACCAGTTATTGGTCCATTCAAAACCAAAAGAAATAAAGTAAAAACTTTTAAGCCAACTTTTTTCAGTTTAAATTAGGGGGTGTTTGCTTTAGCTTTATTATCAGGTTTATAAAAAGGTGAAAAACACATTAAGCCCACTTTTTCAGCTTACGAGCTTATCAAGTAGAGTTCATGACTTATTTAAGTCATAAGAAAAACTAAACAAGTTCAAAAGCCAGAATATGTAAGCTTAGGAGCTTTTCCAAATTCAAATAAGGTCATAAAGCTATCAAATAAGCTAATCCAAACACCCCATAAACAAAGTACTAAAAAAATGCTCAAACTACATTTTGATGAAACTACGAGTCTATAAAACATATCAAAACTAATTATCAAACATGTAACACAAAAAAACATATGACCACATAAACCACAAACATTCAACCTTAAAAAACATGTTTCAATATTTTATAGTCAAGCACAAATCAACATATTTTTACACATACGATATATGATATGATGAAAATAAAACATACAAATCTAGTTTAAAAATGTTAATATATTAGCAATTAGTTGATCTGTGTACAGTTTGGTTTGATAGGAGAAATACCTCGGCGTAAATCTGAAACGGCGGCTGACGGTGAACGGAATGAAAATGTGATGAAGACAATTAGGGTTTGTAGGTTTGGATTCTGTTTTATAGTGGAGTTTGATATTGAATATTGGGCTTTAAAGTTGTCGATTCATTTATGTTATGTTGTGAAAGAAATGGGCTTAGCCCATTCATCCTTGGACCATTGATGGTTGTTTTTAGTAATCAAATTTTGTCAAGAGTAAACTGCAAAAATCATCCCTGTGGTTTGTAGTTTGTGGCATTAATCATCCCTAGCCGATACTATTGGCACTAATCATCTCTGAGTGGCAAATATCCGGCAAAAATCATCCTTATTGGGGATGATTTTTGCAAAAAGTTTAAAAAATAGTTTTGCAAAAATCATCCCTCTAGGAATGATTTTTGCCGAACGTTTCACCACTCAGGGATGATTAGTGCCAATAGTATCGGCTAGGGATGATTAGTGCCACAAACTACAAACCACAAGGATGATTTTTGCAGTTTACTCTTTTGTTAATTATATATTTGTAAATATACTAAAAAAAGTATTTACTAATTATTTATTACAAATATTTTTTTAGTATTTACGAATATATAATTAACTGTTCTAATTGGATGATCTCTATTGTTCGAAACTCGTATTTGATCAATTAGATAGCGTAATTAGTGTTTCTTTGATCAATTGAAGTTTTGCCCAATTTAATTGGAACCCTAAGTATGAGATCTAAACAAACTATTGCCTACTAAAATTTTTGATAGTTCAGTTACTAATTCTAGTAGGAATATGAATAAATAGAAAGTTGAAACAAAAAAGAGTAAAGATGTTAGTGATAGTATTAATGAAACAGTAGAATATGATAGGGAAACTGATCTAGTGAATAGCAATGAGATTAAGGATAATGGTGTGGTTAGCGATCAAACTATGAACATTGAGGAGGATGTGTTGAAAACAGGTGCATGAAAGGTAGATGAGGATGATAGTATTGTTGAAGGTGAGAATTAGATTTTGAATGAAACAGTGGTTGAGGAGGATAAGAATAACAATTGTCAAGAGGAGATTGATGTTGATGAAGGTAGTAGCAGTAAGAGAAAGGAGGATGTGGAATGTAATCAGGTATAGGATAAGAGTAGTAAATCATATGTTGATGTTACTGGAAAGAGTGTAATTGATTTTGATAAGAAATTGTTGGACATTCCTACTGAAATTGATACCAATGTATTGAAATTGTGGTGTTTAATGATGTTATGATTGTTGAATGAAGTAAAAGGTGGGAAAAACTTTGTGTGCTTACTTTGTAAGATATGGCATGTGTGTGAATGAACTGACATACAATCTAAAGAAAATTTGGAGCAGGTATGGTTTCAAGGACATTGTTGATTATAATAATGAAATTAACTTTATGAAATTCAACACTGAAAAGGATTAGAATCTGTTGTTAACAATGGTCCTTAGATGGTTAAAAACAAACCTTTGATAGTGCAAAAATGGGACATTAATATGTGTTTAGACAAAAATGACCTGCAACAATACTGATGCGGTCGTCGTAAGACTTCAACAAGAAGTTTTACAACTCCCTAGGCAGGGTACCTAACCGTTGTAGTGTAGTATAGGCAAGACACGGGGGTTGTTATCGTTCTCTAAGGGAATAGGCGTCAGTAAAGGTCCTAATTGAATGTAGCTAAGGACTAGAGGTTGAGAGAAGATTATTTTTGTGTTTTTATATTTTATGAAAGCAAATAAAATCTCAGGTTTTGAAGGTGGTTTGTTTTAAACTACTAATTAAAACTAACTAAGATTAGAGGAATTCGTATTATGAGAGAATAGCGTTTACTTAATCATGTATGGTCCTTGGTAGCTTCTCATAACTCTATTGCCTTGTTACACTTGTGATGTATATGTATGTACTATTCTAATGCATGGCGAATTACACGAAAACGTCGTCTACGAAATAACTAACTAGAGCAATGCACAAGTAAGGTAGTATGACGACTATTACAAGGCCCATAGTCTAGATAAACGCGTTTGTATTAATACCTAAAGGGGATCATCCACACACGGGTAAGGTAGTATGAAGACTATTACCGGTGGAATCCTTTCTACGCAATCATGTCTCCCAAGATCTTACGATAAGGGACTAAACATACACACACATCAACAAGAGGCAAAAAGTTAAGATCTCCATACTAATTCACATACAATCATAAGCAAACACTTAAAAGATCTAGCCTAGCATGTTCAAGATAGAGAAAGCACAATTATATATCAAACAATAAGACATATTAAAAGATAAGAGATAAAAGAACTTCACTATGATGAATTAAGCAACTAGGGATAGTATAGAAGGGTTGAGAAACCCTAAAATACTCCCAGAATTTGGTACACCTCGTTCTTCCACGAACTAAACCATAATTTCTTCTATCAAAAGTGTATATGAAAAATGTAGAATTGAGTTTTTATATATAGAATTCAGGCCACGACGGCGTCGCCATTTTTCATACGCCGTCGTCAAGCTAGGGTTTCTTTGGGTCTTCAAACTTGACGGCTGATCCAGACGTTGTCTCCATGATTCATACGGCGTCCCACTTGAGTCCAGACGCGGTCAGGAATATTCAGACGGCGTCTCCAGAGTCTGGTCTTGAATCTTCATCAATCTTCACACCCGTTAGCTACCTTGTCCATTTTCTTCCCAAATTGAGCCAAAATCACGTGTATTTCCACCAAATGTCTTCCAAATGCTAAAAATGCAAAAAGAAACGATTAAGCACATATTTAAGACATTTTTGCATGATTATAAGGGTAAAATGACACCGAAAAAGTGTATAAAATTACACCTCATCATATACCCCTACACTTGAGATTTGTTTTCCCTCAAGCAAATAAGCTTTTCTACCTTAACAAGATACATATCGGGGGCATTTAACTTACTCTTTAAAGGCTTCATGGCACAACCAATTAGACCTCGTAACTAGAAGCACGGGAAAAATACACTAGCACCTCATAATAAGTGTTTGGATTTTCTTTCTCTCTCTCTTTCTCGGTATATAATGAATTATAACAATATGGAAATAAAAAATTTAACACTCATTACCTAGTCATAGCATATAAATTACCATATGCTTGATAAATGATCAAACCTCACCCTAGCGAAAAGGCACTAATAGTTACCTATCAAAGATAACTTTAAAGGGATGTGATGTGTGATTATGGGGATACAAGTAAACGAAATGGATGGCAATTGGGAGAGTGACAATTGGGTAGATTTGAGATAAAGTATTAGTCAATTAACATATGGGAATACAAGTTGCGCGGTTGCTAGTCGAAGACTCGACAGATATAACAAACAACTACAAAAACTCTACATCAAACTCTTTCTTTTTCTTTTCTTGACTCTATATTAAACATGAATAAATAAACTAACTAATAAAACTAATAAACGCAAATGGTAGCCCGTACATTTTTTTACTTTATATATATATATATATATATATATATATATATATATATTTGTGTTCATGTGGTGTACACTTTAAAGTATGATACAATAGAAACCAATCTAAATCTGACAAGTGAAAATTAACCAATTTATTTAATGTAAAACTAGACTTCAAATAAAAAGGGTAAATCGTGTATCCTCCCATACTAATTTCACTACGCATTTATACTCACAATTTTCCATCTTATCCATAAAAGGTAAAACCCCCTTGTTGATATTTCCATTCAAGATCTCTGACCTCTTTTTTTCCCTACTATCCTTCTCATAAATAATAAACAATGGCTTGATAGATCTAACCGACGTCAAGACACCGTCCCGTTTATGATTATAGTGAACGATTCATGATGCTCCCCTCGATGATCCCTTATCACAACCGACTCCTACAATTTCAGCGACTTGTTTCTTGACTAGTGTCGTAGTATTCACTTTACCATAAACGACTAGCGTCGCCACCGTCACGTTCAGGGGATGATTTGTATATCAATTCGCATTTAACCGTTTTTGGCGGTTTCACAATCATGATACCATGTTATGCTTACGGTTCAGGAAAAGAAACCCATCGAAATTTGGTGAGTTAAAAAATGTTTTTAGATTGGTTTTTATATGTGTTTTGTATCTTCACGATGTTCGGTTTGCGCCTCGATCAACACGGTTTGAACATTTTAAACGGTTTTCCTTTAGTATATTTGTTTGAGATATTTTTTGTTTGGATGTATATCAAAAGATATAAATAATGTTTTATAATGTAATGTGTATAAGTTCGAGTGTGATTGTATTCCTGCTTTGTACCAATTGACAATTGTATCTTTTACTTATTATTTGTGCGTCAATGTATTGAATTTTGTTAAGCTTAGCAAGTTTGTGACTTAACTTTATTTGTATCCGGTCATTTGTAACAGGTCATTCGAACCCAGGTAAGTGCATATTCAGTGTGTATCAGGTCATTTGTATCAGTTGTATTTGTTTGAAATAATTTGTTCGTGGTTCATATAGACAGTGAGTAAGTACGTTTCTTGTATTGAGGGGTTCAGTGTGTAAGTGCATTTCTTCATCAATCGTTCTGCATCGTCAATGGTTCAGTGTGTAAGTGCATTTCTTCATCAATCGTTCTGCATCGTCAATGGTTCAGTGTGTAAGTGTAAGTGTTTTTTTTGGTGGTTTCATAAATGGTCGTGGTCAACTCGTGTTCTTACGAATTAAAAGTGAGGTCGTGTATCAAGTTGTGGTATGATTTATGTTAAGATCTTGTAGGATGTTACTAGGGTATAAATTGGGTTTTAGTCATGATTTAGGTCAGATGGTTTTGGATAAGTCCGGTTTTTTTTTTATCAAAAATCGTTTTGTTGGTGAAGTTCATATATTCAGGGGTGATATAAAAAGAGAAGAGTGGGCAAACCGATAATCGGCGGCTTCAACGAAACATCTTTCGATCAAGAACTCTATTCTCCATGTTTTCGTAGACTTGACCCATGTTTTCATGAGGCCCTTGTGTGTCAGCTTCCACCAGATTTGGTATTGTTTTTCCTAGTTCAAACGCTAGTTGTTTGTGTATTTATGGTTATGAACCAGTTATTTTTGTATAAATTCTCATAACAGGTAATTTGGAATTAGATATGAAATAATATTTTTTTCCGTTTAGGTTGTGTGTCACGCGATTTGGAATTAGATCTGATATAGTATTTTTTTTTCGCTTAGGCTGTGTGTCAACATGTTTTATTGATTAGTGTATCGGTTTAGAACTATAGTATTTATATATGAATTGCGTACTTGGATATGGTTCATTCATAATCAGCTTATGGTATATATGTATGCTAAAGGAAACACGACCAAAAAGGAATCATATTGAAAAGAGGCTAACAATTACAGAAGAAATGGAATAAATTAATACTAGTCACTAAAATGAATTGTAAATGAACTCAAAAACTGGCGTGAATTAAGCTACTCATCTAAAATTTGTAACATTCACTAAATTAAATTAGTACACAATGCCACTAATTTTCTATTTTATTACAATTAAGCCACTCATCTAACTAAATTTGATCTTAATCTATCAAGTTTGATCCAATGGTTCACAACTGTGCCTATTATTTTCTATTTTAAGGTGTATACCACAATAACTCTTCCTTATATATATATATATATATATATATATATATATATATATATATATATATATAGTTGATAGCAACTTTGACCTACCATTTGCAATATATAATACATCAATGGGGTTTATAGATCACCCCTACAGTTGAACTTTTTAAAGACTCGATAAGCAAACTAATCTAATGACCCGAATTGGTTAGATCAAAATAACATGTAGACTACTCGACAAACATATGGGGGTCTTGACTTAACTTTTCTTCCCTATTCTTCCTCGAAATAAATACTATCATGATTCACAATCGTCCCAAAACAATATATACAAGGATAAGAACTTAGCAACCGTGTACTCCAATAATTAATTAAGGGTGTAACACAACGATGCACTAAAAGCGAGTACTTGTAGGGTAGGCTAAGCTTTTGGGTGGCACAATTGGTTTAAGGGTATGGTTGAGGTTTCACTAGGGGAATCTCGCACTAAAAGTGAACGCAAACAAAGGTGTGGGATAATTATATAGTCGGAGTGACTAATATAACAATTACAGGTTTTAAACATGGGTTAATCCTAGTGCCTCTTATCATTTAGCAAATATAATTACTCACTTCGTAGTTGATGTGCGGTCGTCATAGGACTTCTACACGAGAAGTTTTACAACTCCCTAGGTAGTGCACCTAATCGTTGTAGTGTAGTATAGGCAAGACTCGGGGTTGTTTATCGTTCACTCGAGGAATAGGTTGGGAAGGCTTGATCACGGTCTAACAGAATTCTAAGGGTTGAGAGAAGATTATTTTTGTATTTTTATGTTTTATGGAAAGAAAGTAAATCATATAATTGGAGAGATGTTTGGTTGTGCTTTTATTTCGATTACTATGCTCGTTTTTTTAGCCTATGTTTAAACTAAATATTAACTAAGCTACTGTGATGAAACAATAAGGATAAAAGACTGTCGTTTTATTTAATCATGTATTACTCCTAGATGCTTCTTCTAGTGTTGTTGCCGTGCACACTTATGATGAATGCTGTGTACCTATTTCCTAAAGCATGAACGAAATTACACGAACTTCGGCTCTCTACGTAGTATACTCGCTAGAACTAACGCAAGTGCAAGTTGTATAAGACTAATTACACGGCCCAGGAGTACACAAGTGGCATGTGAAATATATGAAGCCAAAGCTGTATCACCATATTAAGACGGGGAAGGTATTAGAAGACTATCCCGATGGTATCCTTTCTACAAAGAATCACGTTTCCTAAACATAACAACAACAACGATGCAGACAAAAGCTGGATTTCTAAGACCTAACGTGCACATCCATCACAAGAAGCAACACCACTAAGATCTACATTCTAGGTTTCATACAATCATAAATAAACACAATAGGAGGTTTAGCCAAGCATGTTAAAGATAAAGCAAGAACAATAAATCAAACAACGCATAAAAATATTGAATGATTAAGCAAACCTTACTTGATTAAAGCATGAATTAGAAGAGGTACAATAGGGTTTTTAGGCTCTAAAATCGTCTCCTACAACTGCTAAATGAACTAGGGTTCGTACCCTATTTTTTTCCAAAGTTACACACTCAAAATCCTAAATTCGGGTTTGTATATACAGGAAAAACGATGTGACGGCGTCGCGTTTTAATCGTGACACTGTCATGAAAGAGAATATTCTAGATAATGGGTTGGGTCATATGCTTTGACGCCGTCGTAGAATCATGTGACGCCGTATTGATCTTCGTGGTGATGGCATCACGTTATATCTGTGACGCCGTCTCTAGCCACTATAGAGAAATTCTTGATCAATGTTGGTGTAGGTCCGTAGTCTTGTCCGTTTCTTATCCAAATGAGCCCAGGTCACGTGTAATTCTTCCAAATGAGAAATACCTAAAAAGGAATGATTAAGTACCTATTTTGGGCATAAATGCATGATTTAGGGGGTTAAACGACCTCGAAAAAGTGTATAAAATGACACCTCATCAAATACCCTTACACTTGAGATTTGCTTGTCCTCAAGAAAATGGACTTTTCTACCTAGACAATAACAATACGAGGGGTCATTTTACTACTCTTTAAACATATTCTACAACACAACCTTCTAGACCTCGTAATTAAAAGCACAGAAAGTATATACTAGCACCTCACATAAATGTTTGGGGATTCTCTCTTTTACTCGGGTGTATGCTAAATTATAACATATGGTGGAAATGGAAAATCAACACTCATTACCTGTCATAGCATATAAATTACCATAGGCTTGGTAAAGGATCAAACCTCTACCACTAGGTGCAAGTATTATTCATTACTATCTAAGAGGTCTTTATAAAGGGTTGTGGGGTGTAGGTGTAAGATAACATATATTGGAAACGAAAATGTATGGGATACATTTGGGTGGTGACTTTAGGTGAATTTGGGGGAAGGGTTAGCTAATTATTTACATGAATACACGCTAGTTTGGTTGCTAAGCCAAGACTCGGACGAAGATATACAAACTCTACACAACTCTACATCAATCTCTTTCTTTTTCTTTTCTCATTTTTTTTAATAACATAATACATCACATGGGGTTTATAATACGTACCCCTACACTTGAGCTTTTACATGCTCGATATTTACAATCTAACTAATGACCCGTTATGAGGTGGATCAAAATAACATGAAGCTCATTTGACAAACATATGGGGGTATTGACTTAACTTTTCTTCCCCATTCTTCCGCGAAATAAATACTACCATGACTCCTGATAAGTGCTTAATTGTATCTATTAATTACCCGGGATTTTGCCAAATAAAAGCCAAGAAAATGCCAAAAGGATAGAA
>BQNB010038059.1:8998-47097 GCA_026074375.1 Tanacetum coccineum | reverse complement strand
GATTAATAATTTGAAAACGTTTATTTTTATCGTAAACGTTTTTACATTTTGTTATTTTCAAAACATTGAGAGGTCAAAAAATATAAATAACCTTTTTAGACATTATATGTATTAACAATCTCCCCCTTTCTGATGATGACAAAATATAAACTCATTTTGTATAAAATTAAAGGTTTCAAATTATTAATGAGTTTTCACTCCATTTCTCCCCCTTTTTGTCAAATTTAAAAAGAATGATCATCGAATTGTTGTAGAAAGAAAGAAGTCGACGATATCAAGACTCCCCCTTGATGTATGCTCCCCCTCGTTTGGGGCACCAAGGGATCGATCTTATGAAAATTGTTTGCTACAAAACAAAGTTAGAGTTACAAGTGCAAGAAAATATATTCTCAACTAGTAGCGCTTATAGTAATTCATGAAAGTTAAATCATAAAGTGGCTTCATTCATTACTTAATAAGCTCATACAAGAAGCATTGATTTCAATTGAAGCTAAATATGAGATAAGACAAATTCATACTATAATTATATGAATCATTACAAGATAAAGTAGATAAGCATAAAATAAAGACATATTAAGGCATAAAGCTACACTAGTGGATTCTTGAATTGTAAAAGATGTCATAATCAAAAGATGGATGGTTGATTATTTAGGTACATTAATCATATGAGAATGATTAATTAAAGAGGGAAAAAGATAAGGTTGGTGACACATAGTTTGGAGGGGTATGAGTTTGAGGTATGAGACGAGTGAGAAGAAAGTGAATAAAGTAGATTTCATTTCTCAAGGAGTGGAATTGGTGTCTAGAATACTTGCAACAATGACAAAAACTTGAGTGAAATTCAACTTGAGCATGAGAAAGAGGATGAATTGGTTGTGGTGGTGGTGAAGGTGGTACATGAATGTAGGCACTGGATGGGTTAGTGTGTGAATCAAGGATGGTGGAGATGTTGTGAAGTTGGTTGGTCATTTGATCTCTTAGTGGATTGTATGATGGTGGTGAAGGAGATTGAAAATAGACTCTTAGAGGAAGTGGAGGTGAGTGTTTTTAGGAAAAAGGTGATGATTTTGGAGTAGATGTCTTACGTTTCCATACTTGTCTTACTGATATTCTTGGTTTTCTAGAGAAGTTTGGATGGTGGTTTGAGCAAGACATTGGTGGTGAGAATGTGGATGATAATGATAAGAAGTTGGTGATGGTGAATGAAGGAGGAAGGATGAGTTAAATAATGGAATTAAGAATAAAGAGTGGCAAAGCATGGTGTGAGTGACAAAAAGGTGCAAGGAGTGGTTTGGCTAATTAGGGAAATGCCAGCATGAGGCTATGTATAGGAAGGTCAAAGATACAGAAAATAGGCAAACTTAAAAATTTCGTTCCCCCTGTTGGTGGTCCCATATTGTTAGGCGGTCCCAAATATATTAGGGGGCCGCCTGATGTTTATGGGGGCCGTTTTCTAGAAAGAACAAATTTTTTCTAGTTTTTCCCTTTAGTCTGTCTAGTGATTTTACCATCTTCTAAATTTAAGAATCAATCAATTTAAGTAAGAATATAGGGTCCTATGCTAAGATACAAATCATTTAGCATATAGTAATATTATACGCATGTTATAATCTCCTAGAAGTAGTTCACATAGTAAGATGATATGATGATAAAATTGAAAAGATCATCCAAGTCACATGAAATCATTATTCACCAATCCTAGTAACAATATAAAGCATAATGTACTAGATAATATAGATAATAATAAGAATCTCTAATAGTTATGCAAACATGTTTACTTCTGTTTCCCACTCATCATGTCCTTGAGAGCTTGTCCAATTGATCTTAACCCTTCCCAGTGAGTATCTCGTTGTTGAGTTTAAAGGTTTATGGTTTCAGAGAGGTAAGTGTTTAAGTATTGACTTTCATGAGTATGGTTTTGACAGACTTTAAAAACAGCATTGGACGAGGAAGAGGCATTTTGATAAGGAGAAGAAGAGTTATAATGAAATGACTCTTCATCATTTTCATCAATGGTATCATTTAACGGAGAGACGAGGGTGGATGATTTAGAGTGGTGGAAGAGGAACTAGCATTTGAGTCACGAGGTCTTTTCTTGCCATGATCCGATCGCGTCTTTCGCTCATAATGTAGAGCGAGAGGATGCATGACTCAATCATGTGAATAATAGTGATTAATTGCTAGCTCTGAAGAAACAGACACAACATGTTTGAACAATCTAGTTAGAAGCATTTCATAAGGTAAGAGTTATTTAGGTTTGTTTCGAGTCTTTTCCATTATTTTGAGAATGAAAAATGATAGATTGTATGGAGTGGAGGTTTCAATGCAATAAAGCATATGACAAAGACACGCGAAGACATGATCCTTATGACCTCCTAGACAAAAGGCATTTCATGAATGATATCAACCCATGGTTTCATATGAGTTTGAATTTCCAGGGTTAAAATTTTGTTTTGATCTACGACAACATTTTTCTTATTTTTGGTACGAGTGACTTGACCTTGTCGAGGGACTTGAATAAGAGACTTGATGACATTTGGAGAGGGAGGAGTGGTTTTGTAACGACCTTTACTAGGAGCACTTATTGACAAGTAGTCGAGTGACCACATGTCGGTGTGTGACACTTAACCTTTGAAAGGGATTTTCAAGATTTGACCAAATTCCTCGAGAGTGAGAGAGAATGACTTATTTTGTATGACAAAATTGACCACAAAATGACCCTTGAAGTTATAGTTAAACGTGAGTAGACTATAAAACTCGAGAACAAAACGAGGAACAATTTGTTCGTTTATGTTTAACAAAAAATCAAAACTAATTAATCCAAACTTAGCATCGATATGACTCATGTTTTCAAAGTTTTGACTCACAACCCCACCCTCATGAAAGTACCATTTTTCATGGCTTACAATGGTGTTTCTTAATGGTTGATTGAATTCATTTGATATGAGTGGGATGTAGTTACGGGTCTTTTGGTGATCTAATCCGGTGATTCGTGGCATTCTCACCTAAAACAAAAATATTATGGTCACGTTTATAGTCTTTTACTTGTAACATTTTATTCACAATGTTTCAAGTGTTTGCCTAAATGTGACAAATGTGAAGTAACAATTAACTTGACCTAAAAATAAAATCCTAAGAGTTAATCCAAACGCTCCTTAATTTGATTTTGCTAATCTAAACATATCAACAAATACATATGAATTATATATCTCGACCTTTGTTCATGAGATCATTATTCATGTGTTTAAAAACGTTTTTAAGTTGTATTAACAATGCATAACAACAATTTTATTATGTTCCTAACGTGAGTGATTTGAAAATAAAATTGGGGTTTTGGTTTCAAAATCCAAATTTTTCAACAAACTCACTGAGTGTATGCAAATCCTGAAGACTTAGCAGAAGTCAAGGATTAGTTATCATTGTATCCTAAAAGTTCTCATTGTACGAAAAAGTATACAAGTCCAAACGACAGAAAACCCCGAGCAAACACGAGAGATAGGAGATGGAGACAAGGCGCTGAGGCCCGCAAGCGCCCACAAAAGAGAGAATAAAATATGATAGAAATTTACAATTGATGATGTTAGAAGAATTGATTTGGGTGTTAGATATTGATCAATCAATTATGCTTTTAATGGAATTTTTTTTTTTTTATTAAGGGTAGATAATGATTATTGTTTATTTGTATATGTAATATTGGGACGTGGTTCGTCGCTGCAGCAGGGAGAGGGAGTGTTTGTTTTTGAGTTTTGAAATTTTTTTAAACGAAGTAAGCAGAGTTATAGGTGTTCATCCATTGTTGCTGTACCCATATCAATAAAGGCCGCCAAAATTACTGTGATGGTGGGGAGCGCGCTGTAGTATGGGGCCCCGGCCCTCCCCGCGCGGCGTGGGAGAATATTTGTGACGGAGTCTAATGTACGGGCGTAGAAGGATAGTAACAGACGAAGGATGATGTTTTAAAAATGTCAAATGCTCGAAGAAGTCTTACCGCAAGGCCGTAGGCGACGCATACGCATGTACGCGATGAAATTAGTTTAAGTTGTCAACACACGAATGGAACACGAGCTAGGAAGGACTAGGACGAAGTAGAGGTGCAAGGTAATAAGCGTGACAAGATATGAGGATATAGAGGAATGTGAAATCCCGATCATACCAAGAGACGCCCGAAGATGGAAAGGGAGCAGTGAATAAGACTAATCCCACGTTGATAGATGTTGGGGGAAGAGCGGTGACCGGGGAGGCATGAGGGGCGGGCTCAGAAGGTGGACTACTGGGTCGTGCTGCGCGGGCCGTGGAGAAAGGAGGTCGGTTGAGATATGTCCTTTCTGGACATTATCACGAAGTAAGATTGTGACAAAATATCGAATATGTTAGGGTGTGGGATACGGAGTGCAAAGTGAAGTACCCCGGGGGGTGGGGTTTGAGATGGCAACTCAATCGGCGGGGGGGGCATTTTGCATTGTCACACAAGAAATGGGAGTGAACGGACTGACTGGATGAGGTGGGATGAGATGAGGCGTAGGCTGAGGCTGGAGGTAAGAGCTTAGTTCATCCTAGGTGCAAGTTGACAGGGCCAAGGGTGGGCGTGTTAGGGCGGGTCCGGGGGGTAGCTACGCGGGTTGCATGGAGCGAGAAGAGGAGGTGAGATATGGGAGTCGGGAGGGGAGTGAGTGAGGGGCGGGTTTGTTTCTTAAAGAACCAGAATGGCCAAGCGAGGGGGAGCAAAGGCGGGGCGGCGCGGCGCGGTGAACGAGAACGAGAAGAAGGGCCGGAGGGTCTGCAGGGAGTGTTCATTCGTCTACATATCTCCCGCATGATCCGAGCGTCATATACTACTATTTCATGAACGTCCCTTTAGGATACCATAATCAAACTGCTTAGTGGCTTTTAATGGATCGGAAATACCATAACCCCGCTTCAAGGAAGAGGTTTTGGGAGCCCCTGGAGAAGCGGGCACAAAGGCAGACAACTAAACCTGATATCGGCCTACTTGCCGTTAGGTATAAGTAAACTACTATCATGCCCAATACTTGGTACTAGCTACCACACATACTCTTCGTCTTTCGGATTTGGTATCGTAGGACATGGGTTGTTTCTATGTGTGATTAGGCAGTCGATGGCTAGAGGCTAGACAGTTGGGTACGGTGGGGGGTAGTGTCAGTGATGGCATAATGATGCTATATTTAGATTTGATTATAGAAGAATCCATCTGTCGGGGGAATATTGGGTGGTGAGTAAGTGGTTGATTGGTCGCAAGTGGGAGAGAGGAAAGGGTTAAGGGGGAGGTGGTCACGCGGGGGCCGAGTGGGCAGTGTGCAGCATCACGGGAACTCGGGGGGACAGTGGGCGGAAGAGTGGGTTGGGGGTGGGCGAATAGCGAAGGCAACGACGGAGGTGTCAGTGAGACAAGTCAGATGCCGAATAAAATGATGTCGAGACATATATGGTTAAAGCTGGTGGGGTGGGAGTGTAGGTGGAAATGTGATACTTACTTTTTTTTGTGGTAGAAAAGAGAGAAATCGGGAGCCAGAACATATTTTTTGTATCCGATGTTAATGAGGGAAAAGTGGCTGAGAGGACAAGGGGTGCTGGGACTGTAACCACGGTGCAAGTTGGGGGTGTGTGGGATAGGGGGCAGAGGGTGAAGGGATGGACACGGGAGGAAAGGATAGGCGGTAGAGTCAAATAGTGAGGTGAGGGAAAACAAAGGTCAGAGTGGTGGAAGACCAGTGCGTGTGGGTATGGGTATGCCATGGGAAGATGACCAAGTGCTGGGCGAGGTTGGAGGAGAAGAACCGTTCGCACTCTTTAGCCATCCAGGAGGGGGTAGATGGAGAACGACGAACCCACAACCAGATCCGCACGTGCGGCTTGCGGAAGGGGCTGTGGGAGGAAAGAAGGAGCGCGTGGAGGAGGGAAAGGCGTGTGCGCGATGACGGCGGGGTGGACGGGGAGCCGGGGGTCGGCCCGGTGATTGGGCGCGACGCTGTGGGAGAAAGGAGGGAAGAGGCGCCGCACGCGCCGGCAGCGGGCAGCTGGCGGATCACGTGGGCGCGGGAGGGGTGGCAGAGTGGCAGAGCGAGCTGCGGCGATTTGCTTCGCGGGGTGCGACCGCCGTGGAGTGGGGGGGGGGGAGCGGTGCTTAGACGATAGGAGAGCGTTTGGGGCTGGCGCCCTCGAAGCGGGGGATGGTCGGCGGCTAGGGGACGACGGGGAGGGGCTCACCGCGAAGGGGTCATGTGAGATGACGTAGTCCCTAGGCGTCCGCGTTCGCCGTAGGATTCTTGTAGTTAGGGAGCCTCGCGGCTTCGAATGTTACGCGTGTGAGCTGATATTGCCACTTTGGTGTTTGTAGTGAGTCAGGGTTTGCTGTTTCCGGGTCGCCTAGTCAGCCGCAACTGCCTGGAAGCGGGTGGGCGCGGCGGAGGCGCAGATGGTCCGGAGTAGGGGCGGCGGGGAGGGGGGGGGAGGCAGAGAGCGTATGCGCAGTGGTGGGCTGCCGAGGCACGGGCGGGTGGGGGGGGGGGGGGCCGAAGGGGGGAGGGGCCAGCGCGGTAGACCGTGTGTAGATGGGCCAACGCGCCTGGTGGGGGGGGGTGCGCAGAGGGGGGGGGTGTAAGGGGGGGGGGCGGGTGTTGGGTGGGGGGGGGGGGGGAAGACGGAGGGCGGGGGGGAGCGGGTAGTAGGGGGTCGGACGGACGCGACGCCCCCCTGGCGGCGGTGGGGGGGCGCAGAGGGGAGTCAGGGAGGATTGGGGGGGGGCAATGAGAAGTCAACATGGGAACTTAAGTGTGGGGGGGAGAGACGTGGGTGGGAGACCAGCTGCCGAATGTGGATCTTAAAAGTGATGGTTATCATAAGACACGCGGGGGGAGGGACCGACACATAGGGGTGGCGGGGGGCAGCGGGAGGGGGAGAGAGTACGGGGAGCAGAAGCTGGCGGAAGAGACAGGAGTAGAAATGGGCCTTAGGAAGTGTCGAATTCTAGGTTTTTCGTGGGAATGGAACTGTACGGGCGACGCGGAGGAGGGAAAGAGGTGGCGGGGGGTGGGGTCTTCCTTTATCTAATTCATCAGTCGGCGGACCGGAATGGTGGAGTGACGTTTATCTGGAAGGGGGGCTTGGGTGTGGTTGGGGGGAGTGGCGGGTAGAGAGGCCATCGGGGCGGAGGGGATGGGTGGAGCGAGGCGGAGGGGGAGGGTGGTGGGGCGGAGTGAGGGTTCGGTAAGCGGGACTGGGCGGGCGGAGGGGGGTGGGGGGTAGGGGAGGGCCAGGGGGGGGACGGTGACAGGGGAGGGAAGGGGGGGGTGGATAGGGGGAGAGTGGTGTGGGCAGGGGGTGATGGGGGTGGGGGTGCGGGGTGCTGCAATAGGGCGAGGCGGAAGGAATGGGGGATGGCGGTACGGGGGGGGGCCCACGGCGCGGGGGCGCGGGCGTGGGGCGACGCCGGATGGGGGCGAGGAGGCGGAGTGCGGGAGGGAAGGGTGTGGTGGGTGGAGGGCGAGGCGGGGGGCCAGGAGGGGGGAGGGATGGGCAGGTTGACGTGGGGGGGGGGGGGGGGAGCAGGAGACGTAGAGGGGGAGGGGAAGGGCGCGGCTAGTGGGGGGGGGGCAGGGGGGGGGGGGGGCGGGCCGTAGGAGGGGGGGGGGGGGCGAGGGGGGGGGAGGCACAGGCCGGGCGGGGAGGGGCGAGAGGGCGGAGCAGCCGTGGCGGGGGGGGGACGCGAGGCGGTGGGCGTGATGGGGCGTAGCGTGGGGGATGACCTACGCGGGGCGAGTAAGGTAACGGGCTGCTGAGAGGCTGAGCCGTTGGGGGGGGGTGGAGATGGGAGTGAGGGATACGGTCGACGCTGGGCATTGGGGGGGGGGTAGTCATCAGGGTCCGAAGTTTCTGGGTGGGGTGTTGTACATGAGCTTCGGGCATGATCAGTAATTAGATCTGTGGGCGTAGCAGCATGGATTGGTCAGGGTGGGGTGGGGGGGGGGGGGGGGTGGGGGGATTGGGGGGGGGGGGGGGGGGGTCGTATTTGGACCTGTGGGCTGGTGGTATGGGGTGGTGCGCCGTCCTCGCCGGGGTGTTTAGGGGGTGATGTGGGGGAAGTCTTTGTATGGTGTTTAGGCCCGCTTTCAGTTGGCAGTCCGACTGCTGAGACTCATGGGTCGTGAACCGACCCTTGGCGTATGCTGTCTGGGCGGCCGGGTATCTCGGATGTTTGCTGTCGGGTTATCGTGAGCTGAGAGGTGGGGTGGTCAGTGCTGCGGCGGGCGGGAGGGAGTGAGAGGCGGCAGACCATATGGTCATAACAAAACACCCCATAGCCCCACCAGGGGGGCAGAGGGCCCGGAACCCGAGGCGCGAGGGAGGTTGCGGAGAATATTTTAAATGGACACTGAGGAGGGTGAGCGCGCACGGGCGGGGGTGGGCGGCGAGGATGTGTGAGGGGAGAGAGTGGCGCGGGGATAGGGAGACGAGACGGGCGGAGGGGCGGCCACGGAGGAGCCGGTCCCGAGGGGGTGAAGAGAGGGGGGTCGGGCTGCAGGGGGGGGGGTTCGCTAAATGGGGGGACAGGGGCAAGACGGCGTGTTGCGGGAGGGGGGGGGCGGACGGGTGGGAGCCGGCGCCTGGGAGCAGCCGGCAGCGGGCGACGGGGAGCCAGGGGCGGACCGGAGGGGGCAGAGGGGGGGCGGCACGGGTGGGGGGGGGGCGGGCGGTGGGGGATGGAGCGGTGGGGGGGGGCGTGGTGAAGGGAAAAGCGCACCGGAACGCGAGGGGCGGGCAGCGGGAGGGGGGCGGGCGTACGCTGGTGTGGGGTGGGGCCGGTAGGCGAGGGATTGCGGCTGGGGCGGAGGGGGGGCGGTGCGCGGGGGGGTGGCGGGGGGTGGGGGGTGGGGGGGTGGGGGGGGGGGGGCTGGGGGCGGGGTGGGCACCGGGGCAGGTCGGGGGTGGTGTCATTTGTTGGGCGGCTGGGTTGGTGGGCGTTGGGGGGGGGGGGGTGTTAGTTGGGATGCGACGGCGGGGGGCGTGGTCCGATGGACGCTTGTGGGGGGGAGGAGGCGTGGAGCGGGGGGGTAGAGGGGGAGGGGCTTGCGCTGGGACAGGGCGAAGCGGTGGACTGTTGGTTGCAGTGATGGGGGTGGAGTATAGGGTCGCTTTAGTGTGGAGGGGGCGGAGAGGGCGGGGGTGTAGGGGGCGATATTGCGGGGGGTTGATTGGGGGAGATCCGTGGTAATTGGCGGCCGGCCGTGTATGAGGGGAGGTTCGCTGGGTTGTGGCGCGCTCTCAGGGGCCGTGGTCCGGTTTATTGCCGGTTGTTTGGGGGCGGCTGTCGAGAGCTCGTGGTGTTTGCTCTGGGAGATTGCTTCTAGGCTCGCGGTTGGGGTGGGGGGGCGGGGCAGTTTGTGGTTAGTACCAGGTGTGCGCCTCCTTTTCGCGGCCCGCGCGTGTTGGAGGGGTTCCTTCTGGTTTACGGGGTGCGGTCTCGGTTTCCGGTATGGTCGTTGGTTGGTGTCTATATAGGGGATTTTGTTTGGTGCTCTTTCTCGGGGATGCAATAGCTGCGTAGTGTCTTGTTCGACCCAGTTGCTGCTGGTAGGGCGGGGGGGGCCGGGTTGGTTTGCAGGGTTGTATTGCTGGGGCCGGCCTTGGTCTTTCTTATCGTTTACGTGGTATGGAAAACGGGGCGTGGCGGCCGAGCTTGAGGGGGGGTGCCGGCGGTCTTCGGGGGCGGGGGCAGCGGGGGGGGGGGGAGGGGAGGGTTGAGTACGAACGAGGAGGTGGGGGCGGAGGTGGTGCATAATGAACCAATAATCGGAGACACAGATAGGAATGCCATTATCATCCTACTACCGGTGCGACGGCGCGAGCGGCCGACGGAGCGGGCGCGGCGTGAGCCCGGCGCGGGGGAGGGCGCGTGGAGGGGAGGGGGGGCCGGGGAGGTGGCAAAGGGCGACAGGAACGCGAGGGTTGCGAAGTGGAAGAACAGTATATGACGTCAGAGCAGCTAGGGATTAGAACGACATATTTTTCCTATATCATAACGGAGCGGGTAGTGAATCGTTAGTTTTCCTCATGTTCGTCCATTATCTATTTTGGAGAGAGAGAGCCGGCGCCTGGGGGGGGGGGTCCGGAGAGGGAGGGGTCGGGACCTAGGTTGGGGGCTGCAAGTTAGGGGGATGGGGGATAGGTCGGTGTGAGTAAGGGGGGGGGGGGGGAATGGGTGCTGACAAAAAATGAACATGGGGGGACCGGGGGGGGGGGGGGGGGGGGGGGGGGGGGGGGGAGCCCGAGATGGGGGAGGGGGAAGGGGTGCCGTGGTGTAGAGAGCAATGAGTGAAAATAAGGAGTAGTATGGGGGAAGGAGGGGGGGGGGGGCGCGCTGAGGGGTGGGATAGGGTGTAGGAGGATGGGGGGAGGTGCAGTGGGGTGGGGGGGGGGGGGGGGGCCTGGGCTGAGCTGCCATTCTCTACTCATCGAGTTCAGGAATGGGGTGGGAAGGGAGGGGCGGTGGGGCCAGCGGGATGGGTGGGGGGCCGGAGAGGAGGGGGGGCGGGAGCAGGATGGGCGTCAGGAGGAGGGGGGTGGGGCGGGGAGGAACGGGCCGGGGGGGGGGGGAAGGGGGGAGAGAGGCAAGAGTGTGGTGCCTCCCAGGAGGCGGGTCGGGGAGGGGGCAATGGTGATGTCCGAACTGATGGTTAGAGGTAAGGTCGTGAAAACAGTCCTAAGCATTTTGAGAGGTGGGGAGTAGGGGGTGGGAGGTAGACGGGTGGAGAGCGGCGGCTCATAGGATACGGCCGACATGGGGGGGGCCGGGAGGATTTGGGACTTTGACGATGGAAATTATGTTCCAGGGGCGGGGGAAGGGATGATGAAGAGGTGGGGGGCCGGGGGGGAGCTGGGGAAGGAAGGGGGCGTGTTATAAGGTGGACAGGGCGCAACATTTAATTTTTGGTTCGGGTGGGGGGGAGCAGCAGTGGGACGAGGGGATAAGGATAGGTAGATGTACCGCGTGGGGGGTGGCAAGGGGGGATGGAGGGGAGGAGATAAGTTAGGGATCTAGAGACGGGGATGGCGGGGTAGAGAAAGGGAGAGAGAGGGGGTAGCGGCCGAGCAACTGTAAGGGTTGTCCCGAGTGTGGCGTTGTGGTAAAGGAATGGGGAGGTATTGAGGGGGAGGGCAGGGAGCAAGAGGGATACGTGGGTGGGGGGGAAGAGCAAACGGTAACTTTGATCATTGTTTACTGTATTATGTGTATGATTGTGATGACGAAGGATGGGACCCGAGTGGACAGATAGGAGGTGGAGAGGATAGGTATGGGGGATAGAGGGACGGGGGACGGGGACTTATATGCTGGTCAGATCCAGACATAACAGCTGGCGGGTCGGGCGGGGGCCATAGAGGTTCTTTTAGGGTGCGCGGGGGGGCCGGTTGAGAGGAGTAGGTAATGGGGTCGCGCGCTCGGACTAGTTTATTGGGAAGGTGGGAGGCGGCGGGGGGGGGGGGGGGGGGGGGGGCGGGGGTGCCAGGTGCCTGGGAGGGGGGAGACGGCCTGTTTTTTCGTGTAGGGGGGTCATTCACAAATTGTAGGTGTTTCTTATGTTCCACTGATGATGCTTTCAAAATGGAGCTAAAACCCTAAACCTAATTTTTCATTTTTCACCGGAGTGGTTAGATTGCTTAGCATTATCATTTAGACAATGTGTGCTTTTTTTTCCAAATTATTTTAATCTAATGGCTTCCTCTTGAGTTTGTTCCATTCTCAATCTTAACAGATAACATTTTTAACACTTTCCGAGGATCAACTCCCTTATTTTTCCCGAGTGTAAACACTTTTTTCTTTTAGAATACTAATTCCTTTTTCTAACTATTTCTATGGCTTTTAAGCTGTTTGTTTTTTAGTGATATACTTAAACTTATTTTGCTTATTTTAATCATATTCATTATCTTAAACTAATCATCTATTGGATAAGTTTTCATCACTAAAATAAGAAGATTAGAACATACCTCTACTTGTGCTTAAGCATACAAGAAACGTTTTAGTCTTTGACATTCTAATATATTCTCAACCGCTATCACTCCAAGAACCTCTAACAAAATAAGAGGGACACTCAAGTATCTGACTGGAAGCTTGCCAGCTACAAAGGGGAGAATAACACTTATAGCAGAACATTCATCCTCTTTCATACTTCCAAAGAAAACAGTGCTCTTTGAGTGGTTAGGATGGAGACCAAAACAAACACTGAATTCATCAAGAGCCCTTTAATAATACCCAACAAAGTTGATCACCTTGACATCATACCAACAATATCATTGAGCAAAACAAACATAGACACTTTAAGGCTCTTACATCCAAATGTATTGAAATAGTGGCTCCTTTATTAATTCTCTCACTTATTAAGAAAAGACCTCCATGATTAGAGTAAAAAGGTAAGGGGAAATAGGGTACCCTAGTCTAAGACCTCTCCCACCTCTGAAGTAACCAACCCTCTCACCATTAATGTTTAGAGTAAAAGCTACAGTAGTTACACATTGCATGATCCAATTCACCATTTTCTTATGAAATCCAAAACAACAAAACATTCTGCGGAAGCCCCATATTAACGAGATCATGGCTTATTCAAAATATCTGTTTTAAAAGCCACCCTTTTTGGACCTCTTTTTCTATTATACCCTTTCATAATTTCCTAAGTAAGAAGGATATTATCCTGAATGTGCCTTCCAGGAATGAAAGCACTTTGATTGCAGCTCACAAGGTTTTTAAGAGAAACCTTAATTCTATTTGTTAAGACCTTATTGATACACTTATATAGAACATTGCAACATGCAATGGGTCTAAAAATTAGTGACTTTTCTTGGAGTTTGAGTCTTAGGTATCAAACAAACCAGAGTAGCATTCAACTCACCCATCATTTTACCAGAAGAGAAAAACTCCTTAACTGCTTTATAAGTATCCACCCATATAATATTCCAAGCTTGTTTGAAAAAGGCTGTAGTGAAACCATCTGGCCCAGGAGCTTTTGAATCATCAATATCAAACATTGATCTCTTAATTTCAGCATCAGAAATACTAGAAATCATTTTGTCAGCAACATCAGGACTGAGCTTCCTTCTAAACAAAGTTTCACTTGAAATAATATCTTGGACATGATAAGAAGATCCAAGAAACTTCTCAAAATGTTTCAGAAATAGCTTAGGGATCTAATCTTGCTCATAGGAAATCCCACTATCATCACATAAAGAGAACACTTTACTCATATTACTCTTTCCTTTCAGAACACTATGTAAGTATTTGTTGTTTTTATCACCATCACAAAGCCATTTAATCTTTGCTTGCTGATAAAAAACTTTTTCTCATCACTTCAGCTTTAACAAAAATCCCTCCACAACCAATTAGGCTATCCTGCAATCTTAGAGAAATGGTTTATAAGATCAGGCATCAATAGATACTGACAGCACTTCTGAAGTGTTTCCCCTTTAATTTGTCCCACTCTTTTGAATATATTTCCCTTTATATTACTCCATCCTAACCTATTTAGAGGGGCTTTAAGACTCTTCAGCTTTTTCACCACTTGATACATACTGTACCCTTGAATATTCTGCTCCCATTTTTCTTTCACAATTTGGATGAATTCTTGCTTTCTAGTAATGTAGTTAGAAAATCTGAAGGATTTAACTTTCTTTTTTACATTAGAAGATCAATAAAGAATAGCAGGCACAATGAACAAGGGATGATATAAGAAAAACTTTGCATGAGCTTAAAAAACACTTAATAAAATATTCATTGGACATGACCTACTGTCAATTATTTTAAAAAACTTTCCATCACCTTCTCCATAATTTGACTTTAAAAAGGTTTTTTTGTCCCATGTAAAATGTAGACCAAGCTACAAAATAACCTCCCACTTCAATAGTAATTAATAGTCTTTGACAATCTATCATATCAGAAGTCATAATAGAAGGACCACATGAATGCTCCTTAGGATTCAAGATAACATTCATGTCACCAACAATGCACCAAGGGTTCCCATGGGTAAATCTGTTATCATTAATTAGGACTTTCCAAAGATCTCTTCTATCAATACCTTCATTAACCGCATACACAAAAGAAAAATAGCACTTAAATTTAAACTTAGACACACTGATCCAAAAACAACTTGACGTTGCCTTTTGCAGAATTTGAACATCGTTTTCATTATCCAAACCAATCAAAATCCAACAATCCTTTATTGCAAACCTCCATATTAGAAACCCATTCCTAGTCTTTAAACACTTTATCACAGATCTTGTGCAGCTTTTTTCTTTTTAGTCTAGTTTCCAAAACAACACAAACCTGAATTTTTTCACTGAATACTAAATTCATAACCTCTTTTTGCTTATCAAGGGTATTCATACCCCTGATATTCCAGATACCAATTTTAAATTCCATAAACATTTTCATTGAGAACATTTCCCTCTATACCATTCACCTCATTTTTCTCTATGAAATTCTCAGTTCCTCTAGAAGAATTAGAAACATCTTCCACCTCCTCCACCTCTATTCCTTCATTATTTTCATTTTGTTTATCACTTTCCCATTTTTCCTTGAAATAATGAATCATATACTTTGACCAAGTCATAGATTCAATTAGATTAGGTTGCAAATTTTTATTCAGGAATTCATCTACAATCATTCTCCCCTTCAGAATCCTTATCTCTTGATCATTGTCTTTAGGGAGGGAATTAAGTATGGAAAAATTATTTGCAGAACTTCTTATCTCCTCTACACCCTTTCCCTTCATATTACAATTATTATTCTGGGCTTTACTACCCACATCTTGATTGATTTGGCTATCAGCATCCACTTGCCTTTTCTTATATTCTTTTCTTTTGTTATTAGGAGCTCTTCCTCCTTCATTCCTAATGCTATTGCCAAGTAGAAGAGATGGTTTTGCAAGTAGAATAATGAACAACTGCGCAGTGAGACTATCCAAAAACAGAGCGCAAAGGGGATGAAGGGGAGAGCAGTGACGGGCGCGCTTGAAGAGCAGGAAACGGCAACGCGCGAAAACGTCACAGATGTAGAGGGACGAAAAAGATCGCGGTTGATACCGACCTACGCCCCGCAGTATCTTGTAGCGCAAGCGGTGGAAACATGTGTTGGTCAGTCCTTTCCATTATTACATACTCCACGCTGAAGCGGAGTGCATGATGTTGTAGGGAGAGGAGTCAAGCCCGAATGAGCCCTGTGTGAAGCCCGAGGGAGGGGCACGCGGGTCATGGGCGGTGTAAGACGGCCGGGGGACCACCAGCGGGACGGAGCGGGGACGCCCGTGGAACGCATCCGAGACAAGGCGGCGCGAAAACCGCGCATAGCATGTGAACGAACGAAGGCGGACGGAGATACGGAAGGGTACCACCCCCGGAAGACGCAGAAAGGTTTGTGCATTCCTTACTCGGCGACGCCGCGGCGGGGAGAGAGGGCCGCGACGCAGGAGACGGAGCGAAGTGGCGGCCAAGACACATAACGCGGGAGGAAACAAAACGGGCGGGGCCGGTTGGGGCGGCCGCGGGAGGCGTAGCTGGCGATGAGCGGAGGGAGTGGGGTGACAGCGCGCGACGGCACGCAGCTGGGCGGAACGCGCAGGCGGCGGCAGGGGGGGTCAGAGTCACGATGGGGCCGGGCGGCGGGAGTGCGAGAAGGCCTGAGGCGCCCTGGGAGGCCGAGAGGGGGGCTGAGGCGGGCGGGGGGCTATTGTGGAGCATATGACGCAATATATAAACCCCCCACAGGGGGTGGCAGAGGACGAAAGGTGTAGGTGAGAGCGCGGCGGGGCAGAGGAGGGAGCGGACGGGGCAAACCCCAGAGAATAGCAATCGCGACAAGACTGTGGAGAAGCGGGCGGAGGCGCCTCGGGAGAATCCAAGAATTAACCGATCCCCTGCCGGGGCCTTAGGAAGCAGCGCGGGACGGACGGGGCCGGAGGGTGCCGCCCCGTCACGCGCCAACGGGGGAACGACCAGAGGCAAGCACGGTCGGTGACGAGAGCCGAAGGACTTGGATAATGAGCAGAAGTGCGACCTCTAAAAAATGCCAACTTACCAGACGGATCGTCGAGGAAGCGAAACACGGAGGGACGAGCGGACGGGGGGCCGGAGGGCGAGCCGGGGGCGCGAGAGAGTGGGGGGCGAGTACCCGGCGCGACGTGGGGGGCCTCCTAGAGGCGAGGAGGGTGCGCCGGGACGCGCCGTGGGCAGAGTGCGGGGGAGAGAGAGGGAGCCGCGCGGGACCAATACGACTTGGGGGAACGCGCGGAAGTCGAAGGAGGGGGCGGGGCGGCCCAAGGGGTCTGGGGCGAGGAGACGAGGGCCGCTGAGGAGGAGCCCCAGGAGGGGACGGAGAGGGCACGGGCGTGCGGGGCGAGGCCGGGTAGAAGGGACGGCCGGCTAGTGTTGAGCAGGTGGGGGGGGGGAGGCGTCGAAGTCGTGGCGGGAAGGGTGGGAGGAGAGGGGGAGGTGACCGGAGGGAGAGACGCGAGGCGAGGACGGAAAGGCGCCGCAGAAGGGCGTGGGCCAGCGAGTGGCGGGGAGAAGGGCGGGTTTGCGGGATGTATGGGGGTAGGGGGGGGGGAGCACGGCGAGGCCCGGGGGGAGGGGGGGAGGCGGGGGTTGGGGTGCAGGAGCGAGCCGAGGGGGCGAGGGGTCTCGCGGGAGGTTGGTTGGGGGCGTCTGGTGCGCCCGGAGGGGGGCGAGGGGGAGCAGGGGGGGGAGGGGGCTGGCGGCCCCGGTGCCGGGTGGTCCGGGGGCGGGTGGGGGCAAGCGCCTGGTGGCTATCTGGACTTGGGCCCCATCTGGGCGGTGAAAAGGGGAGGTAACTTTTCCTTAGACGGGGTCGCGGTTGAGACTAGGGGAGGCTGATGGGGGCGGCTGGGCTGGAGTGTCTGTGAGGAGGTCCCGGGGGGTTGGGCCCGGCCGGGCGCATTGCTCGGGGCGGCGGGTGCCCCGGGGAGAGACGCGCGGGCTGAAGCGTTTCGTCCCCGGGGGGGAGATCGAGGGCCGGGCGGGGGGGGGGGGGACGGAGGGGGAGGCGCCGCGGGGGGGGGGGGGGGCAAACGTGCACATACTCCAACACCGACCCAGCAAGCGAGGAGCCCAGGCCCGAGGGGGGGGGGGGGGGCGATGCGGGCGGTGGGGGAGTGGGGGTGCGGGGGGTGGGGAGTGGGGGGGGGTGGGTGGGGGTGGGGGAAGGGCAATCGGGGAACCAAGGTAGGGGGCTAGAATAGGCGGGGCGGCTCGATACAGGATGGGGGGGGGAGGGGGGAACACGTTGTAGGTGGAGGATACAGGGTAGGGGAGAGACGGGTTCCGGGACGTGTTGGTGGGAGAGGTCACAGAGGGACATGGGGTTGGGGCTGCGTAGTCGTTCCAGGGCGTATTGTCGGACGTTGGTTGCGGCTCGCTACAGCATAGGTGCTGGTGGCCAGTACTTCGATGCTTAGCTTAAGGTAGGTTGGTGGATGGTCGGTGGTAGGATAATATGGATACGCAGGCTTGCAGGCGGGAGGCCTGCCCACGGGATTTATGTGGTAAAGAAACTACCCAAATGTGTGGGTGCCCCGGAACGGAGGCCTGTTCGGCGGAGTGGGAGCGCAGCCGGGGGGGGAAGTATCTCTATATGTGGGCCGGGGGGGGTCGGCGGAAGGGGGGCCAGTTAGGGTGCGGGACATGGGTCCGCGTGTCGGCTTGCCGGCATGGAGGGGGGTGTCGAGCGCGTCGGCTCCCTGTGTTGGGGAAGAGCCCGCGTGTGTGTTCCGGATTTGTTATCGGAGAGCCTCGGCGCCGGGCGGGGGCGGGGTGGGGAGCGAGGGGCGGTCGGAGAAGCAGGGAGGGAGGGGAGGGGGGGCGCGAAAATACGTTAAGTAGTGCGCCACCCCCCATTGAACAATGTAAGGCATATCGGCTGCGCGGCGCCGGGAAGGGGGGGGGGCGGGGGGAGGGGCCGGCGCCAAGAGGGGCGCGATCCGGCGCGGGGACGGGCGGGTGGCGGCGCGGCACCCATGGGGGGGGGGGGAGGGGGTGGGGGGATGGTGCGCGGGGGCGCGGGCGGGGTGGGGCCGGGGGGGCGGGGGCCTCAAGGGGTGCGCGGGACGCGGGGTGCATGGGCGGCGGCGGGGGAGGAGCGGGGGGCGGAGGGGAGGTTGGAAAGGAAGGAGGGTGTCGCCCGTAGCGTGATGGCGGGGGCGGGGTGGGGGGGGCGCCGAGGAGTTGCGGGCGGGGTGCCGTGGGGCGGGTACGGAGTGCGGGTCTGGGGGGGTAGGAAGGGGAGAGGAGTGGCGGGGAGGGGCCGGCGGGGAGAGAGGAGGCCAGTGTTGTGTGAGTGCGCAGAGTTGTGCTGGAAGAGGGGGGGGGCGGCGGGGGGGGTGGGAATGGGGAGCGGTTGGGGCGGGGGGGGGGGGGGGGCGGCGTGGGGGGGGGGCGTGCGGCAGGGGCAGGCGGAGACACGCGCGGGGCGGGGGGGGGGGGGGGGGGGGGGGGGGGGGGCGCGGGGGGGGCGCCGCTTGCTTCGTGTGTCTTGCTTGTTGGGGGGGTATCGCGCGGGGTGCATTCTGGTTGGTGGGGCTCTGGGGGTCAGGGGGGGGGCGGTTTGCCGCCACGAAGCAGCGCTGGCGCCCGTCGAAGGTGGTGAGGGCGTGGTTGTCCCGGGAGACGGGTTGCCTCTGGGTGGTCTTTAGGAGGGGGTTGGGGGCCGGGCGGGGGCGTATATCTGTCTGCCATGTGCTCGCCGAGTTATTGCGCGAGTTGCGACGGTTCCCGTGATAGGGTGGGGTGCAACCTCGCCCGGCTTTCTGCAAGAGGTATCGCGTATGCAGTTGCTCTCTGGGCCGACTTCTTTCTCTTGCGGGGAGGGTTTGCTCTCTTTCCGGTTTGGCTTTCTCTGGCTGTCGTGTCCTCGGTTCTATGTTGTGTTCTAGGTGGCGCTATTCCCCTTGGGGGTTATGGCGGGGGGTGGCGGGCTGCGGTTCTGCGGCCCGTCAGTTGGGGTGCCATATGCCATCTCTCGAGTTGCGTGTAGGGTGGGGGGGAAAGTCTGAACGCCCGCCCAGAAACGGGGCGCGGGGGCGGTGAGAAATTGGGGGGCTGGGGGCGGCCCCGCCGGAGGGCGGGCGGCGGCGGGATCGCGGGGCGGGGGAACGGGGGGGGGGGGCGGGGGGCGCGTACAGGGGGGCCGCGGGGGGGGGGGGGAGTTAAGTCGGAGGGAGGGAGGGGTGGGCCGTGAATGAGGACCGAGGGGGGTGAGGGAGTTGGAAGAACGGGTGGAAGAGGGGGGGATCGCGACGGGGGGGCGGAAGAGGAGGGGGAGTGGGTGTCGGGTATAAGGGGATGTTCATGGTAGGAGAAGGGGATATACAAACGTATAATTTGCATCACAAAGAGTGTCGAATCGGCAGGGTGCGGGGGGGGGCGGAGCCGAAGGGAGCGGCCGCGGCGGGCACCTGGATGTGTGTGGCTGGAAGCCCGCCCAACTTGGTAAATGATTGGACAAAAATAAATACTAGGGGAGGCAGACCTAGGGGTGAGGGAAAGGCGGTGGGGAAGTTGGCTAGCAAGCAGGGAGGGGGAGGAGGGCCCCCGTGGGCGACACGGAGGGGGGGCCGAGGAGATCGGAGGCGGGGCCACAGTCCGAGGGGGGGCTGACCGGGAGGCGGGGCGGGAGGCGGGGGAGAGGACGCGCGCTACAGGGGGGTCGGCTGGGGGGGGGGGGGGGGGGCGCGGGGGGGGTACCTGGGGCTTCCGGGGTATAGCCTGGCCGAGGGTGGGTGGTAGCGCAGGGTGTGGATAGGCAGCAGTAGGAGCGGCACGAGGGGCGGGGTCGAGAAGCTGGTGGAGTGTAGATGAGGAGGATCAGTTAGGATGAGAGTGTCAAAGCGAGGGGGAGGCGGGTAGAAGGCCGCCGGGAGAGCGCGGTGTATCACGGTCTTGGAGAGGAGGCGAGAAGAGCAAGTGGCGGGATGATGCTTGACGGAGAGGGACAATGCCAGGAACTGTGAATGGAACTGCTGATATAAGGGTAAGATTCCTAAAAAGACATATTAGATCCATAGAATGATTTTTTTGATAATTAGGTTCTGTCCATATGAATAAGCCCTATTGTGGAGGGTGTAAGACGTGGGGAGCGGAAGGGCAGGGCAGAGGGGAAGGAGCAGTATGCAAAGGCAGTTGGTGCGGCGGAAGGAGATAGGAGGATGACAGAACGGCAAAAAAGATAGCTAAGGGGCGTACGATACCCGACTTTAGAGATCACATGGAAGGGGAAGGGGGCGAGTCACGAGGACACGGGTATGGTGACGCAGAGGGGGGGGGGGGAGAGGGTAGAGCGGAGTCCGGTCTGGGAGATGTAGAGCGGGGGCGGACCGTGGTGTGAGGCTGAGTGCGAGGGGGCGACCGGTAGGGGGGAGGTGGCAGGCGGTGGGCGGAGCATGACGAAGGGAGGGGGAAATGGGATTGGGTCATAAGTATGCATATGTGATAGAATATGGAGGGGGGGCGGGGGAGTAAGGTAGAGGGCGTCGTAAGAAGAAGATGCGGAGGAGGCGACTGGACAATGGGTGGGCGGAGTGATCGGGAGCAGGGGAGGGGAAGGTTGGTCCGAAAGAGTGGGAGCCTAGTAGTCGAGGGAGGAGGGGCGGGGGCGCAACGGGGCGAGAGTCAGGACGAGGACGTGGTGGAGGTAGGGAAGCCGGTAAGGGAGCGCAGGGGAAAGTAGATGGTGTTGAATGTTGTTTAGAAAAGTGTGTGGGGGCCGAATTGGGGGGCGGGCGAGGTGGGTAGCCAAGCGGCGGGGCCGAGGGCCGCGACGGTAAGAGGGGGAGGTGTGAGAGCAGAGAATGCGGAATGAGGGCAGAGCTGTTGCGGGAGGCCCGGCGAGTGTGGCCGGGGGGGGTTGGGGGCGGGGCGCGGGGCGAAGTGGTGGGGGTGCGCCCCGGCCGGGCCATGAGGGGGAAGTGTCGCATGGAAGATGGTGGGGGTGGAGCGGCCGGGGACGAGGGGGGAGGGGTGAGAGCCCAGGACCCCCGAGGGATGGGGCCGTGGCGTGCGGGAGTTCGTGGCAGGGGGGGGTGGGGGGGTATGTGGGCGGCTTGGGGGGGCGGGCGACGGCGTGGGATGGCGCGGGGCAGCGGTGGGGTGCGGTGCGTACTGCGCTAGCCGAATGGGGTGAGACGGCGGTGCGGAGCGGGAGTTTGGCAGTAGTCTAGTGTGTTGGGTCGACGGCCGCCGAGTGGGGCCGGGCGGTGGTTTCGATTGCCGAGGCGAGGGGGGGTGGGGGGGGGGATCCCGAGGCGGCCGGCGGTCCGGGTGGATATCATGGCTGCGGCTACCGCGGGGGGGCGGCGATGGGTTGCGCGGCGGAGTGTGGGAAGGCAGAGTGTCTGCCCTAGGGGGGGGGTGGCGAGACCGGGTGGTGGCGCGGGGGGGGGGGGGGCGGTGGGGGGGGGGCGTGGCTTCGCGGACAGTAAGGGGGGTGGCGGGAAGCTCCGGGGGGGGGGACCCGGGCGGTCAGCGAGGCGGGTGTCGGTGCCGGCTGACATTACTCGGGGGGATGAGGGGAATGGAGGGTGCGCGGTTCTTGTTACGCGTAGCCAGGGACATACCCGTGCTGTGTGAGGAACACATGCAGAGAGTCCCGGGGCGGCGGTTGGGGGGGGGGGACCAGCTGTCCGTGGTTGGAAGTAAGGTGTGCGCGGCCGGGAAGTATGGGGGTGGTGGCGGCGCTTATAGGACGGCAGGGGGGGGGCGGTGGTCTGTGGGGGGGGGGGGGGGGGGGTTGGCCATGCGGGTCCGGGGCGGACGGGCCGCGCGTGCAGGGTCGATCCCGCGGGGGTCAGTGCAACCGTAGCGGCGCGGGGCTCGAGGTTGTCCGCAGTTCAGTTGCCGGGGGGGGGGGAGCGGCGCCACGGGGGACGGAGGGGGGAGTGGCCGGGCCAGGGCCCCGCGGGGGGCGGGGCGCGCGCTGAGTGGTGTGGGTGGAGGGCCTGGGGGGGGGGTCTTGCGGGACGGGCGGGGGTATGCGCAGGGGGACGGGGCGGGGACGCTGGGGTGCGGCGGCGCCCAGTGGGCGGGCGAGGGTGGTCGCGCCGGAGGGGTCTGTCCCACGAGAATAGTGTGGGGGGCGAGGGTGCACGGTCGTGGCCGGGCGCAGGCGATGGCGAGGCTAGGCTGTCGGCAGGGTAAGAGGGGGGCCGGTAGGGAACGAGGTGGGCACGGACGGGGTGCCGGGGGGCGGGGGGGGGGGCGCACGGGGCGCAGGGCGCGTGAGCGGCGGCGGCGGCCGCGAGGTCGACGGAGAGCACGGCGGGGCTGGATGGTTCGGGTGGGGGCGCGAGGGCGGGACCGACGGTGGGGTGGGGTGGGAAGCTCAGAATAGCGGGGGGGTCGGGGGGGGGGGCGGGTTTTGGCGTTAACGCGTGGCGGGGCGGGACTCGGACGCATGAGCGGCTGGCCGCGCCGTCCCGAGCTGCCGGCGCACACGGTGGCTGTGAGCGCCAGTGTCTCGAGGCGATCGTCAGAGGTCCGCAAACCCACCGGCGTGGTGCGATCGTGTTTGGAGCGGTGATAGGGGGCGGGAGCTGCGCGCGCTGGCGAGACGAGGGCGAACGTATAGCGGGGAGGGGTGCAGTCCGGTTGTCGAAGTTGTGGATGACGGTTCGGGGGTGGATGCACGCGAGACAGGAGGTACAGCACATCCATATTGTCCCACCAAGGGCCAAGCCGGCTAGGGGCCGCAGGTGCGGACGGTGGCGCCGCAGGTGGCGGGAGGCGGACCGGTCGGGGTCAGGAGCGGGGCTTGGTCGGGAAGCAGTGGGCCGTGTCTGGGGGTGGGGAGGTGCGGGCAGGTTCCAGGGGGGGTGAGCGGTGGCGGGGAGTGCGCAGACCGAACGGGGCGACGCGCGGGCGGGGAAGAGTCGGCCCCGGGAGGGGCGCGGACGGGAGCGCGAAGTCCGGAGGGCGGAGGCGGATCCAAGATGGTGAGCGGCGGGGCCGATAGCAGCCGTGGTTCGGGGGGGGGGGAGGGACGCAGGGGAGGCGGGAAGGATGGGGGCGGGGCCGGGGGTAGGCCGCCGCGGGGGGAGTGGTGTGTGTGTCCAAGTATCAAAAACCACAAGCCACAAATTGCCAGCATCTCTGGGGAGGAGATGGTGAAGAAGTATCTACTTTTCTATCCTATAGGGAACTTATAATATCAGTAGAGAAAAACAGAGGAGAATGAGGTTAAGGGAAATAGTTCTACAATGACCAGTATAATGGATTAGAAAATTGTGTATCATGGACTATACAGGGGTATGAATACCCTTGTAATCAAAAAGAGGTTAAGCATTTAGTAAATCAATTGAAAAAATTCCGGTTTTGTGTTGTATTGGAAAAAGACTAAAAAGAAAAAAGCTACCACAATGATCATAGATAAAAGAGTTTTAAAGACTAAGGAATGGGTTTTCTAATATGGAGTTTGCGATAAAAAGGATGGTAGAATTTTGATTGGTTGGGATAATGAAACCGATTTCCAAACTGCGACAAGGCAAACAAGTTTCTTTTTGTATAATCAGTGCTCTAAGTTTAAATAAAAGTGCTATTTTTCCTTTTTGTTATGCGGTAAATTAAGGTATTGAATAGAAGAGATCTTTGGAAAGTCCTAATTAATGATAACAGATTTACCCATGGGAACCCTTGGTGCATTGTTGGTGACATGAATGTTATCTTGAATCCTAAGGAGCATTCATGTGGTCTTTCTATTATGACTTCTGATATGATAGATTTTCAAGACTACTTTAAAACTATTAAGTGGAGGAGGAAATTTGTAGCTCTGGTTCTACAAATTTAACATGACAAAAAACCTTTATAAAGTCAAAATGGAAATGTGTACTGGAGTTCTTTAAAAACTTGACAGAGTCATGTCCATATGAAGTATTTATATTAAGTGATTCCTCAACTCATGCAAAGTTTCTTTCTTCCTTAATCATCCCTATCATTGTCCGGTCTATTCATAATGTTCCTTCTATGATAAAAAAAAAGTTAGAACCTTTCAGATTTACTACACTACATTACTAAAAGGCAATAATTCATCCCATTGTGAAAGAAAATGGGAGCAGAATTTCAAGGAGTACAGTTAGTATCAAGTCGTGAAAAGCTGAAGAGTCTTAAAGACCCCTCAAAATAGGTTAGGATTGTAGTAAAAGGAAATATTCAAAAAGTGGGAAAACTTAAGGCAACAACTTCAAGAAGTCAGTCATCTATTGATGCTGATGCCATATAAACATTTCACCTAAGATTTCAGAACCAATTGGTGGATGATTTTTGTAAAGCTGAAATTGATGAGGAAAGTTTTTACAATCAGCAAGCAAAGATTAAATGGGCTTTTGATGGTGATAAAAACAAAAAATACTTCAAAGTGTTCTGAAAGGAAAGAGTAATATGAGTAAAGTGTTCTCTTTATGTGATGATAGTGGGATTTCCTATGAGCAAGATTAGATCCCTAAGCTATTTCTGAAACATTTTGAGAAGTTTCTTGGATCTTCTTATCATGTCCAAGATATTATTTCAAGTGAAACTTTGTTTAGAAGGAAGCTCAGTCCTGATGTTGCTGACAAAATGATTTCTAGTATTTCTGATGCTGAAATTAAGAGATCAATGTTTGATATTGATGATTCAAAAGCTCCTGGGCCAGATGGTTTCACTACAGCCTTTTTCAAACAAGCTTGGAATATTATATGGGTGGATACTTATAAAGCAGTTAAGGAGTTTTTCTCTTCTGGTAAAATGATGGGTGAGTTGAATGCTACTCTGGTTTGTTTGATACCTAAGATTCAATCTCCAAGCAAAGTCACTAATTTTAGACCCATTGCATGTTGCAATGTTCTATATAAGTGTATCAATAAGGTCTTAACAAATAGAATTAAGGTTTCTCTTAAAAACCTTGTGAGCTGCAATCAAAGTGCTTTCATTCCTGGAAGGCACATTCAGGATAATATCCTTCTTACTTAGGAAATTATGAAAGGGTATAATAGAAAAAGAGGTCCAAAAAGGGTGGCTTTTAAAACAGATATTTAGAAAGCCCATGATATCGTTAATTGGGGCTTCCTGCAGAATGTTCTTGTTGGTTTTGGATTTCATAAGAAAATGGTGAATTGGATCATGCAATGTGTAACTACTGTAGCTTTTACTCTAAACATTAATGGTGAGAGGGTTGGTTACTTCAGAGGTGGGAGAGGTCTTAGACTAGGGTACCCTATTTCCCCTTACCTTTTTACTCTAATCATGGAGGTCTTTTCTTTAATAATGCTGAGAGAATTTAATAAAGAGCCACTATTTCAATACCATTTTGGATGTAAGAGCCTTAAAGTGTCTCATGTTTGTTTTGCTAATGATTTGTTGGTCATGTGTCATGGTGATACAACCTTTGTTGGTATTATTAAAAGGGCTCTTGATGAATTCAGTGTTTGTTTTGGTCTCCATCCTAACCACTCAAAGAGCACTGTTTTCTTTGGAAGTATGAAAGAGGATGAATGTTCTCATATATACAGTTATTCCCCCTTAGTAATTGGCAAGCTTCCAGTCAGATACTTGAGTGTCCCTCTTATTTTGTTAGAGGTTCTTGGAGTGATAGCGGTGAAGAAGATGATGAGAAGGTCAAAGACGAAACGTGTCTTGTAGCTTAAGCATCAAGTGAGGTATGTTCTGAATCTTCTTATTTTAGTGATGAAAACTCATCAATAGATGATTTAGTTTTAGATAATGAATATGATAAAATATGCAAAATAAGTTTAAAGATAATCACTAAAAACAAAAGATTAAAAGCCACTAGAAATAGTCTAGAAAAGGAACTTAGTATTCTAAAAGAAAAAGTGTCTACACTCGAGAAAAATAAGGGAGTTGATCTCGAATGTGTAAAATGTTATATGCTTAAAGTTGAGAATGAAAAACTCAAAGAGGAAGCCATTAGATTAAATAAATTTGAAAAAAGCACACATTGTCTAAATGAAATGCTAAGCAATCAAACCCTCCGGTGAAAAATTAGGTTTAGGGTTTAGCTCATTTGAAGCATCATCTAGTGGAACAAAAGAAATAAAATTTTGTAGAAAATCAGAAAAAGGCTTCCTCTATGGAGTCTCAAAATATGCACCTATATTCTACAGCGGCCCCTAAAATAATTATAGGACCCGACAGCATTATGTCTATCCTGAAAAAGTGTTCTTATCAAAAATCTATTTTGGGTCTTAGACCAAAACACATAATAGTAAACAATGTCAAAGTTACCGTTGCTAGTAATTATGAAGTTAAACATTTTTACAAGCCATTGTCAAAACCCGTAGTTGGATTTTCAAAACCTAATTTTAGATCAAAAACTCCACCACCTAGAAGGGTCATCAATAATTATCCTCGTCCTAAGACACCGCAACCAAAAATAAATGTTGGTTGACAAAATCAACTTCGTGGCTTTCCTATAACTTGGAACAATTTCCAACGTCAAAGTTACATGCCATGGGAAATGTGTCTTCCATTCCCACATCCCAACAAATGCAAAGGATGTTTAGCACTAACAACTTTGGACCCATGAGATATTGGGGACCAAATGTTTAAGGTATTGCCTTATATAAATAGATATGCCTTGGAGTCAACTTAGAACTCGATGAGTAGATAAAGGATAGCGGATGCTCCAAACATATAACGGGTAACCAAAAACTATTCTCAAGCTACAAGGCATACAATGGGAGGTAATGTCATTTTTTGTAGCAATCTTCGCGATAACATCATTGGCAAAGGTACGATTTCGAATGACTATCTCAAAATAGATAATGTAGAACATGTGGAAAACCTAAGATTCAACTTGTTAAGTATAGGAAAAATATGTGATAATAAGTGTAGAGTAACTTTTTTTGAACATGATAGTGAAATCACTAAGGAAGGTGTGAAAGGTTATTAGGTAAGGTATTTGGAAGAAAGGCTTATAAGTGATGAAATAGAAATAAGCCAAATACAAAATTTGTCTCTGCAACGATTGATGAAACTCCACGTTTGCATAGAGAATTAAGGTCACCAAATATGCGTCTCATTCAATCATTAGAATCTAAGGAATTAGTTAGAAACTTAACTAAGCTTAAGTTTGATCAACACTTATGTGATGCTTGTAAAATTGGAAAACAAGCTCACGCTAGTCACAAAGCTAAGAATATAGTCTCCACGACTAAATGCTTAGAACTCCTTCATATGGATCTCTTCGGTCCATCTGCCGTACGGAGTTACTAGAAATCGCTACAACCTAAAATCATAGTTAATGACTACTCTAGGTATACTGACTAATTCCTTAAAGATAAAACTGAAGCCTTCATCATTAATCGGATATTAGTAAAAAATTCAAGACCAATTAGATGTACAACAGAGTCAATAAAAACTGACCACAATAAGGAATTAATAATGATGTTGCAATATTGGAGAGTTCTGTAATGCCAATGGAATTACACATAACTTCTCAGCCCCACGCACTCCTTAATCAAATGGCGTGGTTGAAGGAAAAATAGGACACTTCAAGAAATGAGTAGGACTATGTTAAATGAGCAATCGTTACCACAAAAGTTTTGGTGTAACGCAGCAGATACTTTAACATACATTCTCAACCGAATCCTAATTAGATCCATCTTAGGAAAAACACCTCGAACTCTTAAAAGTAGGAAAACCTACTCTAGATGTGAGCGATAAGATTGTTTTGGAATGGCAAGTGGCTCATTTAGAGAACCAACGAAAAGTACTAGCCAAACAAGGAGGAAGGATATGGCGCCCGAAAGTAGCCAGGTCAGGTGGCGATGAACAGAAGAATGTGGATACGAGCACAAAGAAATTAAAGCCTTACAGGTGCATCGGGCGGGAGCGCCAAACAAGCAAATGGGCACGGGTGGGACGCCGGGGCGCGCGAACGCGCGACGACGGGGGAAGCGCCAAAGGGCGGGGAGCCGGGCACTGCGGGGGAGCGCACCGCGTCACGCGGTCCGCGACCACCGCGAAGGATGGTGTGAGTGTCGGATACTGGGACAAGATTGCGACGCAGTCATCGGATGGCCGGGGGCAGAGGCATGAGAACGCCGGCCGCGCGTCCACACCTAGAAAATAGAATTAGGATAAACTTTAAAGATATAACGAAATAGTTCAATATGTAAGGAGTCTAAGAACCATCCATTAAAAATGTCTAGGAAACCCATAACCAAAGAACCCTTAGATTACAAGCCCACAAGCAAAGTAATCTCTTTTTTTTTAAGTATCAACTATAGAACCTAAGAATTGAATGAAACATTTAACGGATTAAATTGATAGTCCCTTGCAAGAAGAATTAAATAATTCATTGCTAACGACAGTTTGGGAGTTAGTTCCAACAACCTAGGAATATACAATCATAACAAAGATGGGGTGTTTTAGAAATAATTAGACGGAATGGAATTGTTTTCTCGAAATAAGGAATATGTTAGTTTGCTCAGGCATAATCAATAATAGTGCATCGATTATGATGAAACTTAGCCCAGTTCTAACTTAAGTCGATTAGGATACTATTAGCTTATGCTTGTGCTTTAGATTTTAAGTTATTCCAAATGGATGTAAAGAGTGCGACGGTTTTATCAATGAGAAGGTATATATGGCACAACCTCCAGGATTCATTGACTTTGAAATAAACTTAAAAAGCATTATATGGTCATAAACAAGCACCCAAAGCTTGTACACTGTATGAAAAGCTTTCTCATTAAACATGAATACAAAATAAGAATGGTAAAACACACTTTTACCAAAACAAAAAGTTCAAGACCTCAACTTCGTTTAAAGTATAGTCGACAACATTATATTCGGCTCTGACTTGTCAAGACATGTGTGATGAATTTGCCAAAATCATGCATGACGAGTTCGTGATGAGCATGATGGTTAACTTAACTTCTCTTGACTACAAAAAAAACAAATAGAAGATTGACACTTCTATAAATCATTCTAAATATATTAAAGAAATGCAAAAGAAATTTTAGCATAGGATGAATCAAACCAAAAAGAAAACCCCCATGTCCATCCGATACCAAACCACGAAAGACGAAGAGTATGAGTCGTAATAGTACCAAGTATTGAGAGCATGATAGGATATTTAATTATCCCTAACGGCAATAGGCCCGATATCATGTTTAGTGTCTGCCTTGTGCCCGCTTCCAAAGGCTCCCAAAACCTCTTACCTTAAGCGTAAGCTATCTTCGATACATTAAAGCCACTACGCAGTTAGGATTATGGTATCCTAAAGGGACCGTCATAGAAATAGTATTAAATACACTCGATCATGCTGGAGATATTTAGACCGAAAAAACACTTGCGTAATTGTACGTCGTGGGATGTTGTTTACATCTTGGTTCTTTAAGAAACAAACCCTCTTGCTATAACCAATATCGAACCGAATACGTAACACCGGAAAGGCATTCACAAGCACTCTGATGAAATAAGCTCTTAACGACAACGCAATCGACCTCGACGACGTCCCCTAATCATGTGTGACAATAATAGCGCATTGATCTTAGCAAAAACCCGTGCAAACATTGCCAACCAAACATATCGAAGTCGTCACCACTTTCTTCGTGATAATGTCCAGAAAGGACATATCTCAATCAAAAAAGTGTCGTCCGTCGACAACATCGCCGACATTCTTACGAAACCCCTTAAACGTGAATCGTTTAACTATCTACGTCTTGGTTTAGGAATGATGGAATACATTCCATAAATCATATTAGTCCGCTTCTCCTTCTTCTAGTCTCGATTCTAGTCCGTGTTCCATTCCGTGTCGTGACAACTTAAATACTTCATCTGAAGTACTTTGAGTATTTTTAATTCGCGCAATGCAAATTAAAACATCACTCCTTTTTGTAAAATTTTCGTCAAAACTCAGTCCAAATTCCTCGTTGAGGGCGGCCCCCATATCCCAGGCGACCCCAAAGTATTTTTGGGCGGCCCCTTTATTGATATGGGACCGCCAACAGCAGACACCAAAATTTATACTTCGTTAAAAAATTTTCAAAACTCAAAAACAAACACTCCCTCTCCCAGCTGCAGCGACGAACACGACCAAAAACAACCCAAAACTCAAAATCAACCATTAAAACACTAATTGAAGATAAAATCAACACACCCAATCATTTCTAACATCATCAATTGTAACATTTTATCTATTTTCTTTCAATTTGAGTTTAGGGTTCATGATGAACACAAAAATTGAAATTGGGGATTTTTTGTTTTTCTTTTAATTTTGTACAATTAGAACTATTAGGATACAATGTATAACTAATATGCTTCCTTTAGACATAGGATTTGCATACACTAGTGAGTTTGTTGAAAAATTGATTTCGAACCAAAACCCCAATTTTATTTTCAAAATCACTCACGTTAAGAACATAATAAAATTATTGCTCTGCATTGTTAATACAACTTAAAAACGTTTTTAAACACATGCATAATGATCTCATCAACAAAGGTCGAGATACATAATTCATATGTATTTGTCGACATGTTTGGATGAGCAAAATCTAATTAAGGAGCGTTTGGATTAACTCTTAGGATTTTATTTTTAAGTCGAGTTAATCGTTACTATATATTAGTCACATTTAGGCACACACTAGGAACATTGTGAGTAAAACGTTACAAGTACAAGACTATAAAACATAACCATAATATTTTTGTTTTAGGTGACAATGCCTCGATTCACCGGATTAGATCACCAAAAGACCCGTAACTACATCCCACTCATATAAAATAAATTCAATCAACCATTAAGAAACACCATTGCAAGCCTTGAAAAATGGTACTTTCATGAGGGTAGGGTTGTGAGTCAAAACTTTAAAAACATGAGTCATATCCATGCTAAGTTTGGATTAATTAGTTTTGATTGTTTGTTGAACATAAACGAACAAATTGCTCCTCGTTTTGTTCTCGAGTTTTATAGTCAACTCACGTTTAACTATAACTCCAAGGGTAATTTGTCATACAAAATAAGTCATTCTCTCTCACTCTCGAGGAATTCGGTCAAATCTTGAAAATCCCTTTCAAAGGTCAAGTGTCACACACCAACAAGTGGTCACTCGACTACTTGTCAATAAGTGCTCCTAGTAAAGGTCGTTACAAAACCACTCCTCCCTCTCCAAATGTCATCAAGTCTCTTATTCAAGTCCCTCGACAAGGTCAAGTCACTCATACCAAAAATAAGAAAACCGTTGTCATAGATCAAAACAAAATTTTAACCCAGGAAATTCAAACTCATATGAAACCATGGGTTGATATCATTTATGAAAACGCCATTTGTCTAGGAGGTCATAAGGATCATGTCTCCGCGTGTCTTTGTCATATGCTTTATTGCATTAAAACCTCCCCTCAATACAATCTAGCATTTTTCATTCTCAAAAGAATAAAAAAGACTCGAAACAAACCTAAGAAAATCTTACGTTATGGAATGCTTCTAACTAGATTATTCAAACATGTTGTGTCTGTCTCTCCTGAGCTATCAATTGATCACTATCTCTCACATGATCTAGTCATGTATACCCTCGCTCCTCGTTATGAGCAAAAGACGCGATCGGATCATGGCAAGAAAAGACCCCGTGACTCAAATGCTAGCTCCTCTTCCACCACTCTAAATCATCTATCCTCATCTCGTCCGTTGGATGACACCATTGATGAAAATGATGAAGAATCGTTTCATTCTGACTCTTCTTCTCCTTCTCAAAATGTCTCTTCCTTGTCCAATGTTGTTTTTAGAGTCCTTCAAAACCCTACTCATGAAAGTCAATACTTAAACACTTACCTCTCCGAAACCATAAACCTTCAAACTCAACAATGAGATGATCACCGGGAAGGGTTAAGATCAATTGGACAAGCTCTCAAGGACATGATGAGTAGGAAACGGAAGTAAACATGTTTGCATAACTATTAGAGATTCTTATTATTGGGATCAAAAGGCTTCATGATGATCTTGGACTTAATACTGCTAAGTTAGTGCTGCTAGAATAAAAGTTAATGCTGCTGATTACAACTGCTGAAAGATTACAACTGCTAAAAGAATTTCTACTGTCAGAAGGATAAAGGTAAAGATTTATTATCAAGATTACTTACGGGATAAGTATGAGATATTTTTGTAAAAGATACGTGTAAGTTATTTATTTAGAAGATCATGATAACTTAGGAAAATATTGTAAGCCTGTTAGGACTCCTTGATGTATAAAATGAGGTCCTAGGGTATAGAGTTTAATGTACCAAAATCATATCAATTCAGATATCTAGAAAAATGTTATTCATAGTTTCAAAGTTGTAAACTCTAGTACTACACAAAGTACTCTTATTATTAATAATAATAATATTAGAGGTTTTCAGTAATATCATTGTTTATACATTGTTCATACAGTTTACTGTTTCATTAATATTCTTCTAAGTATTAAAGAGTAGATTCCGCATACTCTTTAGTATTCACAAAGTTTCTACCATAGTTGTTTTGGTTCTATCCAAAGTAACTTAACCTTTACAAGCCAAGGAATCGATCTTAAGTTGGGATCAACAAGTGGTATCAGAGCTTGTGTTCTAAAACTTTGATCTAGAAGAAACTAACAAGAAGAACCCTTTATTCACAAAGAAGAGATGGATCTAGAAACTGATCAAACCACTACTACTGTAAAGTTACCCATTCTCAAACAGGTGATATGAATATGTGGAGGCTAAGAATTGAGCAATACTTTCATGTTCAAGACTATGCTCTATGGGATGTCATAAAGAATGGAAACTCATTCAAACCAGCAGCTCAAACAACAACAAATGTTGATGGTACCTCAACTTCACTAATACCAGGTCCTGTAACTACTGAAGAAAAGGCTCAAAATAAGAATGATGTGAAGGCAAGAAGTATGTTACTGATGACACTTCTTAATGAACATCTAATGACATTTAATCAGTGCAAGGATACTAAGACTTTGTTTGCTGCTATACAAACAAGATTTAGTGGTATGAAGCCACAAAGAAGACTTAGAAGACTCTTCTGAAACAAATGTATGAGAACTTTAGTGCTCCAAGCACAGAGTCTCTTGAAAAATATAGACTCTATTTTTAAAGGCATCAAAGATTGTAAGTGTCAGCTGGCTACATGGTGGAAAATATTTTACAAAAAGATCTCAAATTGAAATTTTTAAGAGTCTCCTACTGAGTGGAATACTCCGCATGTTGTGTCCGAGGAATAAACTATCTAGACACAATAGCTTTGAATCTCTACAAAATTTCAAATTGTTGAACAAGAGGTTAAATGAACTGCAAGCTCAAGCACAAGTTCTCATAAAGGATTTTTTGGTGTCATCCCCTAGCAGTACTAATGAAGTTAATACTGCTTATGGAGTTAGTACTGCTAACACTCAAGTTAGCCCTGCTAGCACTCAAGTTAGCACTGCTAGTACTCAAGTTAGTACTGCTAACTTAAGTGATGACACTGTTTATGCATTTTTGGCCAGTCAACCAAACGGGTCTCAACTTGTATATAAGGACCTTGAACAAATCCATGAAGATGACTTAGAAGAGATGGATTTGAAGTGGCAGTTAGCATTGCTGAGCATGAGGACAAGAAGTTTTCTAGAAAACTGCTAGAAAGATTACTATCAATGGGAGTGACATAGCTAGATATGACAACCAAGGTAGAGTGTTTTAACTGCCACAAGATGGGACACTTTGCAAGGGAATGCAGAGGACCTAGGAACCAAGATAGCAGGAACAGGAATCAAGACAGCTCTAGAAGGAATTGTACATGTAGAAGAAACTTTTTTCCAAAGCCATGGTGCTATTGAGGAGGCTGGTTTTGACTGGAGCTATATGGCAGATGAAGAAGTCCCTACAAACATGGCTCTTATGGATTTTTCAGACTCTGAGGTACATAATGACAAAACTTGTTCAACACATATCTAAAAACTTTAAACCCTTAAAAACTCAACATGATGATTTAAGGAGAAAGATTTAACAAAACGAGTTTAATTTAGCAAACTCATAAAGAGTGTTAGCATCTTAGAAAGCAATTTATATCTTTACAAAAAAGAATGAGGTTATTCTTTGTGAGCAACTTGCTGTTTTTAAAAGAGATATCTCATATAAAGACTCAGAAATTAGTATGCTTAAAAGTGAGTAGAAAAGCTTAAGCAAGAAAAAGAAAGCAATCAACTTAAAATTGAAAATTTTGATAATGCTTCTAAGAGTATAAACAAATTAATAGGGAGTCAGATAACTGATAAAAGTAGAAATGGTGTGGGGTTTGTAAGCTATAATACTGTTCCACCGCCTCCTACAGGGTTATTTTCACCTCCAATACTTGATTTGTCCGACTCTGGTAACTGCCTGAGTTTGAAGGCTATGGACCTAAGACTAGTAAGAGTGTTAGTGAAGTTATTTCTAATGAGGTTAGAGAAACTCCTGATGCCCCATTGGTTAAGGAGTTGGTGTCAAATGATAAATTAGAAAAACAAATAAATATTTTAAATTTTAAGCTTTATCTTCTAAATCTTCTATCAGAATAAGGAGATCTTCTAGAATTTTCAAAATCTTTTATCTTTTAAAGAATTTCTCCTTTGTCTTTAAGTCCTTTTGTTTCATTCTTTTATTCACTTTTGTCTCATCAAATCAAGAATCCCAACAATCATCCCCTATTTGATTATGACAAAACAAAAAAAGTCATGTACGAACTTCATCATAAAGCCAAAGCTTCCCCTGAAGTTGAGATGTAATCATCTCTCTGAATGAAACAAAATCTTTTTAATTCAGACTTCCTTTGTAACATGCCACACCAAGGATCTATAAGTTGCAACCTGTTAATATTTGAAGTTTGTTAGAGCATAGTTGATTCAAAAGAACTTGTTTGGTTCTTGGATTATAGAAGGTGCAACATGTTGTTATACTTTGTTTGAGATCAACAACAACAATAGGTCATGATGTTTAATGAAATTCGACATTGAAGAGTTTTTCTTTGCTCATTGCAACTTTGATATCAAGACGATGCCAATTATGTGTTACTGCTGCCAAGAAAGCTACATAGTACTGCTTGGATTCGGTTAGTACTTCTCTTATATGAAACGTTTTATATTAATACTGCTAACGTATTACATTTGTGCTGCTAAGACGATACAAAGAAATTTTAGTACTGCTAGCATTATGTTTGTACTGGTGACATGGGACGATTAGTACTGCTAGTTTGTTGGTCATTTATGGAAGCTTGAAGGTTCGTATTTGGTGTGAATATGTATTCGTTGTGTGAATACTTGATAAGGCAAATTGGTTCGAATCTTAAATGAAAACATGACTGAAGTGGATGAGATTTAGTAGATTGGATTTGAAGTACTGCTAGGATTAGCAGTTAACACTGCTGGTTCGAACATATGTGTATGCATATGGATAGGAGTAACATTTGAATCAGATTAACTTAAATATTGGATCAGGCTACGTTATTTGTTGATGGGCTTAAATGGTTTACTACTGATGGTGTATGTTAATGTTGCTATTGAATGCGAATTAGTGATATATTAGTGACAGAGTAGTGACACTTAAAGCGTCACAAAAAGCTATAAGAGGAAAGAGAATACAAATTAGTGACGGATTCGTGACTATTTTGTGACAGATAAAAGCATCGCTAAAAGACATGGGAGGGAGGAGTACCTTAACAGTAGTAATTACTTAGTACTGCTTCCTTTATATGTTAGTACTGTTCGAATATGTTTATGCTGCTAAGGATACTCGTTTATACTGCTAGCTTATACTCTGTACTGCTCGAGTTTAAAGTTTCCACTGCCAGTTCTAGTAGATATTATACAACACACACATAATGGATGTAAGAGAAAACAAAAACATAACATTTGGTTTTTGGTGTTTACTGTTTAGTTTTTGGTTTTGGTTTACATGTTCTAAACAGATTTAAAGGCTCGTATTTATTGGTATAATTGGTTACGAAGATGATTAATTATCACCTATATGAAGTTGAAGTGAAATTACTCGGAGATAACTTTAGCAGGAGATAACTTGTTCGTGCTTAGAAATAATGTGACGAAGACTTGACGAATCTAGCAAAGGTGTGTGATTTCTCTTATGGTGCTCAATGCTCACATTTGCTATCACTTTGGTTATGTGTCTCATAGAAGATGAGAATTTTGTCAAGAGGTTGCGATCTACTTATACATTGGTCTTGGTATGAGTTTGACGTCATGTGGATAGTACAAGATATAAGACACAAGTTTGGGTTATTCTACTTCTACATCAAGTTCATTATACTTAATTTTTTTCATCAGTAATCATTACATAGAGCCTAGAGAATTGAAGATTCAGGAAATTGTTAACATATGGGTTTTAGGGGAAGCTTATTGTTAAAATGTTTAACCATTTACATGCATCATCGAGGTGAAGTTTTTTACTACTGCTAGTTTAGATTTCTACTGCTTGGATTCATTATTCTTATTATGCGTCATGGAGGGTAGTTCAAGTCATTGGAAAGTTTGGGTTAGTAGTGTGATATTGGTTTGAAGTGGTTGAAATCAAAGTTGCTTACATTCATAAGTCCCTTATTGGATTATGACAAAAAGGGGAATAAATATTAACAGGTTGCAACTTATAGATCCTTGGTGTGGCATGTTACAAAAGAAGTCTGAATTAAGAAGATTTTGTTTCATTCAAGGAGATGATTACATCTCAACTTGAGGGGAAGCTTTAGCTTTATGATGAAGTTCGTACACGACTTTGTTTGTTTTGTCATCATCAAATAGGGGAAGACTGTTGGGATTCTTGATTTGATGAGACAAAGTGAATAAAAGAATGAAACAAAAGGACTTAAACGCAAAGCTAGAATTCTTTAAAAGATGGAAGATTTTGAATAATCTAGAAGATCTCCTTATTCAGATAAAAGATTTAGAAGATAAAGCTTAAAGTTTAAAAGTTTTTTTTGTTTTTCTAATTCTTATCTTTTGTAAACATGGACTCCTTATGTTATAAAAGGAGGACCATACGTGTAGGTTTAGGTGTGAGAAAAGATGTACACACCAGAATAAGTATGTGTGTGTATCTAGGCGTATGGTCTATGTTAGACGCCTAGAGTTTGTTGTGTAGCCCCAAGATCAATGTGTCATTGATCCTGTTACTAGTTAGAGTAATCGTTCTAGAATTGATCATCTAGAATTGGGGGCGAATAGTGAATAATATGAATGAAAAACCTTGTTGAAATAACTTTGTTCATTATGCCATTTCCGTTATGCATTATTCTATGTTCAATGTTATTAATCCTAGATAAAGATTTAAACAATCTGATCTTACAATGATTCTTTAGACTTCATAATTATTGTTGGTATTAAAAGACATATGAAGTTACTACTGCTAGTTATGAAGATTACTACTGCTGCTTATAGTTACTACTGCTGATGAAGTTCAAAAGAAATAGTCTAAGTTATTACTACTGCTAGTTGTAAAGTTACTACTGCTAGTAATAGTTACTACTGCTAGAAGTGTTTCTGCTGCTAGAGTTAAGTTAAGACTGTTAGTGTAATAGTTAGTACTGCTTGTGAGATAAGTATAAGATATTTATGTAAAAGATATGTATATGTTATTTAGTTATAAGATTGTGATATCTTAGGAATATATTGTAAACTGACTAGGACTCCTTAGTGTATAAAAGGAGGACCTAGGGTATAGAATTCGATATTAAATCATATCAATATCTCTCAATAGTCTAGAAAATCATTTATAGTTTTAAGGTTTTGTAACCCTAACACTATTAAGAGTGTTCATTTTATATTGAGGCTAAAAGTTTAGTATTATACAATCTTGTTCATTACTGTTTTATTGATTGTTCTTCTTAGTATCATAGACTAAATTCCACATAGTCGTTGATATATTCAATCAAAGTTTCTACCATAGTAGCTTTGGATTTATCCATGATTACTAATCCTTATATACAAACTAAGGAGAGAAAGATCTATTCAAGTGGGATCAACAAGTGGTATCAAAGCTTGTTGAGAAACTTTGAATAAGAAGAAACAATCTACACATACCAGATCTATTTGTTTGTGAAAACATGGAGG
>BQNB010038058.1:0-46430 GCA_026074375.1 Tanacetum coccineum | reverse complement strand
GCTAGAAATGTTCCAGAAAACACCTTCCCCAGAAAAGACAAAAAATGGAGCATCTGGGCTGGACGGCCCCCTTAATTATAAGGGGCGTCCACCTTAATTTTAAGAGGCGACCCCCTTAATTTTAAGGGGACCGGCACCCTAATTAAGGGGACCGCCCAAACAAAAATCCAACTCAGCTAACCTATAAATACTGGACTATTCCCCACTGATTTTCTCACATTTTACACACACTTTCTTTCTGTTCTAAATCAGTTTATACTCTCCTTTCATTCCTTTGATCATTTAATCATAAAGCTTTGATCCTCAAGTGCAAGAGAAGAATACTTACTACCATCAAGTGAAGAAGTATTATAGCTTAGTGTGTGTCCTTGCAACCTTGTTGAAATTGTATCATATCTTATAAATCAATTGTGTATATTGTGAAGGTGTGTATCGTAGTTGTGTATATTAAGTAGATTATGGTGATCATTGTAAGTATAGTTAGATCGGAGTGATCTTAGCAAGTAGTGTTAGATTGGTGTGATCAAGATAGTGTTTAGTTGAAGTGAAGTTGTGAAGAGAAGTATAGAATGGATGTGAAGGAGTTGTGAAGTGAAGTGAAGTTGTGAAGTAAAGTGAAGTTGTGAAGTAGAAGTAAGGTGGTTAGTTGTGATAGATTGGTTCTATCTAGGATTAGAACTCGACATTTAGCTTAGTGTCGGAAATTGGTGTAAGCTAAGTTGTGTACGGTTTTCTCCACCTAAAGGGAGCTTGTTGACGTAGTGAAGAAAACTCTCGAGTTTGGTGCTCGGGGAGTGGAGTAGGGCGAAGATGTGTTTCGTCACCGAACCACTATAAATCCTTGTGTTGTGGTTTGATCTTTCCATCTCTTATCTCTTATCTCTTATCTTGCACATTTATTTACATTTTATCATACTCCACTTTTGATTATTAAATTGTCATATTTTTGCATATAGTTCACACCCCGCCAAGGCCCCACCTCTAAAAAGAATTTCGCAAAGGGCAATATAAACCAAAAAATGATTAATAAGGCATCATCACAACACAAGGCGTCAAAATAAGAAAACATAAATATGACATCATTAACTTCAAGATCCAAAGTGTGGTTTTGATGACAACGCCCAAAAACAAAAATCCAACATATAAATGCATAAGAACATAACATTTAACGACATATATCATGCTATAGCATATCACTAAATAAAGTCACTATTATCTGGGGTGGATCGTACCCCTCCGTCCCACAATATCTCCGCGCAAGACTGACCCACTTGACTAGCTAAGTCCGTTCGGGTCTCACACAAGGTCATGTCATCCTCACATACACATGCCTTACCACAATTCATATCACATAGCAATAGCACATAGCAATCATATAGTTCGACACTTAAAAACACATATCACGGTTCATAATTCAAAAACAGTTTTGCATCATTTCCATCCCAAAATATAAGTAAAAAGTGGGACTGTAAAACTCACCTGATGCAAAGCAAATTCCAATTCCTTCACTTAATCTTGCAAAGAATCTAAACAAAACAATACACACATATGTTACCATCGATTAGGTCACACACCCAAGTCGATGTAACAATCACAACGATGGATACTCTATATCCTATCTTGATTCAACTCTTCTATATACTCCTCATACTTGCTAACCTCAAATTACCTCACAAACTTTACTTCTCAACTTTCTGCTTTTTACTCAGTTTTTATAGTCACAAGATGACTCTAAATAAAATACTTAAACATCTAATTGGTTCTTCTCCTCACATCCCATAGCTCCCCAATGAGTTGTGAGCTTCTATGATTTTTGGATAAAAATAATAGTGAGTGTAACCATTTTATAAAAATTCAACATCACAAAGTGTCCGGAATTTGACCTAATTCGACCTTCAAAAAGTTTAATTTGAGCAGACCCATTTAAACACTTAGTAAAATTCTACAAAAATTCTAGAAAATCATAAACATCATGAACTTACTACAGTAGCAAGCCCATTAATTAAAAAGACGTTTTGGTATGGTTTTTGATCTCACAAACACAACTCAGAATCTGCCCCGAAAACTCAGTTTTGACAACGAATTTTGTTTGATTAATTTGACTAACTTTCACTCACTTTTAATTCATGAAACCACTTGGGTTGGAAATTATACTCTCTGTAGTTAATTTTAGGCTCAAGAAAATCAATAAAAGCTATCCGTATGACCGAGATATGGCTCTCGCAAGATGACCTAAAATTCTGCCCAGATTTCTATTCCGAATTTAGCATAATTAACCCTAATTAACTTACCCAAAACCCTAATTATTAACCCTAAAATGATTTTTGATGATCAAAACCTCTTAATTATAGATTATTTACAATAACCTAATCCATTCTTAATGATTGTTACGTTAAATAAAATCAATTGAATTGAAAAAAGGATTTAGAAAATATTACCTTAACTCTTGAAAATCAAAACCCTAATTTTTAGGTTCCCTTTGTTCTTTGTGTTGTTCGACCGGCCAAGGAGAGAGGTAAGGAGAAAAATGTGATTTTTGATTAAGTTATGATTTGTATTTATAGGCTTAGGAAAAGATAATTACTAAAAACAAGGTGTAATCAAATTGAGATTCTTTCCCTTTTTTTTCTTCCCTTGTTCGACTGATCCACACAACCACCTGTTTAATTATATATTTTTTCTTTTATTTAATTATTATACATTTACTTTAATTCTAAGTAAAAACCTTTAATTATTTTGCTAAACCTTAAATTTTCTAACTAGTTTTCAAACTAACCTTCGATTCTAACTATTTTTAAAAATAGAAAGTACTCTACAATCTATAAAATACTAAACTAATATATATAATATGAATTACATATACACAGTACGTACACAGAATATTACGTACACGACATTTAAAACTACGCAAAGCTTTCAAATGATTTTATTTCCACAAGTACCATGATTCATCACTCATGTACTTCCATCTCATACACATATAAAACACATAAAGCACATAATGACACACATAAACTAAATTATACAGGTGTAACACCCCCAAAAATCAGGACAACGCAGCGGAATGGTAACATTGGGGTGCTACTTCAGGGCACAAAACACAAGTCACAGAAAACGACCTCAAAAGAGACATATTTCTAACCAACCAAGACGTACGATTTACAACAAGATCAACTCACCAAGACATGAATCCGACTCTTTGAATAGCTCTAAAATGATCGAGGAAATTTTGGTGGTTTACTTTTAATTAACTTCAAGTTTGCCCGTTATTATTTTTAGTGCTTTGCTTATGTGCTTGTTATCCATAAAATCCTAAGACTACCCATATAAGACTCCGTTTAAGCGTAAAATTATTAGTAAAATAGAACTAGGTCAGTTAGAATTATGTGATCCTAAAGAACTGGAATAGAAACTAAAAGTTTATGCCAAATCCAACCACTTGGGCGGATTACTTTGATCGCAAAAGCACTATTAGGGCTTTTTAAGTCATGGGAAGTTTTATAACTCTTGTTCGCAATAAACAAACAGTCCCTTGCTATCTCCACTCCCGAAGCCGAATACGTCTCCGCCGGAAGGCATGTCAACAAGCACTAAGGATGTAACAAGCTCTCATCGACCTACGCATACGCCACGATGACTGTTTTCGATTATTGCGACAATAAAGGCGCAAACGAATCTAAGTAAAACCCAGTACAACACTCTAGATACTAAACAAAAAGAAATAACGTCCATTACTTTCTACGCGATACGTCCAAAATGTGCACTATAACTATCGAGAAAGTTGATCCGAGAGATAAAATAGCCTATATATTACCAACCATTAAACTTAAAGTATTTACTCATTTAAGATTAAGATGTAGAATAGATGGAAATTATCATGTGATAGCGATCCTTCATCATCCCAAAATTAATCGTAAGCGGAAATTTAATGAAGTAATTAGATCATTAATCAAAAGAAGTTAATTCCTCATTACAAGTTTCCAATTACAAAACTTCCATCGGAACATAATCGAGATTAGAAATTTTACTAGATAAAGAAAATATCAATAAAATAAGCATAGATATTTTCAAAATCTACATGTATGGTCAATACATGAAATTACGAAATTGATTGAAAAGGACGAAAAGAACAATCATCGAATTGCAACTCACACTTGTGTTGATGATGTTTTGTTGAGTCTAAATGTTCATAAATGATTGTGTTATTAGTAATGGTCCGAATTATGCTAAAGATAACACAACACTAGTAGGGATCGACTATGTTGAAATTCCATCGGGAAAACTCCCATGATAAGTTGCATGGTCACTCAAAACATGACTTCGCGCCGGAAATTATATCACATACTCTCAATAGAAAATATAAACATATTTCCCAATTGCCAAAAACATAACACCATATCTCAATTTGCTCGAAAATCAAATCTGTTCGTATTTGTGGACACCTGCGACCACGGGATCCCACCCATAATGAATCAGTGCTTTGTATAGTGGGTGTGGATCCTTTGAGACACGAGATTTCCCGTGGGTAAATAATAGATTTTAAACAAATTGGGACCATAACTATTATTATACAAGCACACCCATGAACTAAAACACACAAATCCTCTAAACTGAATCACAATTGAAGGCAATTGGAGCAATCAATCTACAAGATCATTAACAAATCACAATCTATATCAACTATTCTTAAGGTTGATTTCATCTTTATTTTTCTATTTAAATTACATATCTTAGGGTTTTGATTTAATCAAATCACATAATTTGGGGATTTTGAATTAACTTAACGATTTTCACAAAATTAGAACTATGATTATATCAATGTATAACTATTATGAATACTTATAAAGCATAATGAAGTGATTAGCAAACAATCATTTTTCACCAAACCACAGGTCATTATTTTGTGAATAAAACCTCATTTTTTAGAACTTTATTCAAAACAAGGTATTTTAACTACAATTGTTAATACAACACAAAACTTTTCTTCATACTTTAGATCTTAAGAAATGTTACTACACTAGATAGCTAAATCATAAGCACTTTTCGTTCCATCACTATAGCAATATCACAAACATAGTTTTATGCATTAAGGTTTGCTTATTACTAGTATTATCGTTATTTTGTTTTTGTTTGAGTCATGTAAACCGCACACCCACATCATGTCCATATAGACAAATACTTAGAATTTTTATTGCATTCTTATTTTTCGCTTATTGAGTCATTACTATTTATCTATAGGTGAAATCACAACATATACTAATCAAAAGTAATTTTAGCAAAAAAACGAACTAAAGAATATCTACCAAGAGTCCATCGTACAAGACAAATGGATGATGAACTTAGGGAGTCTTACCGTATATCAAAAAAATCTCTTCTACGAAGGAAGAATCGTTACTCCATCATTCATTGCTGAAAACAACATGCTCCTATACTTTTAAGCTATAGGCCTCGAGCCTTTTCTCACTCTTAACGAACCCATATGTCCTAGATTTGTAGTTGAATTCTATCATAGTCTTGAAGTTAAAAGAGATGAGTTAGCTATGTCCTTACATTTGAATTCACACATGGTCAATTATTCCTTTAAGCAACTCATCTCCAACTCTCTTGAATCCTTCATACTCCATACGCTCTAGATACCTTTTACACGAGCAAATGGACACTAAATTCTCTTGATGATCATCCCAATAGCAGTTTCTTTGGCCCCAAGCATGATCTTGTTAAAAGAAACATCACCATTCCTAGAACCACTCAAACTCAACTTCAAAGAGACCCCAACAAACTCCACCTTGACGAAATTCATCCCGAGTTGAGAGGATGGGAACTTTTCTTTAGGGAAAATTTCTTTTGCTCCCTTGGCAAGAGAAATAAAGTAAACGCATGTACTGCATACATGCTTTACTATTTAACAATCAAAAGAAAGTTCAACTTCACTTCAATGCTCATTTATTGATTGGAGGAAGTAAAAAACAAACAAGATAGCCCTATGCCATGCTTTTGACTTGCCTTTACCATCACATTCTCCAAACAAATCCTTAAGCCATTGTCCTGCCTGCTAGGTTCATGTTCCATGAACATGTCATGGATCCTCTAGATATTTCAAGGAATCCTAGCAAGGAAAAGGGAAAGAAGACTGCCTCTCCCTCGATAATCTCATCTTCATCTTCATCATCCGATGACAATGAAGCACCATCTTTTCTTGAGTTCTATGATGAACTATCCGACAGTGAGGATCTGACCAAAGCCCAACGAGAGAAGAGAGGAATGTTCAAATGCTTGAACCGCTATGTTGGCACCATCACCAAGTACTTGAAGAATAAAAAATGATCTTATTTGTGTTATGACTATGTGTTCTTGTGGTATGTAGTTATTCGCTTTTTTGGTTATGAATTTTATATTGGGATATTGGTGAGTTGAAAACTTTGGTCTATGTATGTTGAAACTGCGTACTCAATTCATCTTGATATGCTTTATGGATGATAATTGGTAGTAGATAATGATATTTGCGTGATAATTTGTTTTGATTTTTGGGTGCAAATTGCAGTTCTGATCATTTTTGTTGAAACCTACGACCCACTGATCCACCATATGGTAGATCCGTACGATGCTTTGGTGGATCTGTAGCTCACCAGTCCAGGCGCCAAAATTCGAATTTTCTTGATTTTTAACATTTTGTACTTTATCTTATAACCATGCTATATGATAGCAATATAGGGACTTAAACCTTATTAAAAACACTGTTCTTCATATAATCCAAGGACCATTATACAATCTACTTCACCACTTTTACCTTATAATCATCATCCTCAAACACCATTTTCTTCACACCTTCTCCACATTTCTCTCATACAACATCACTAGTTCACCACCATGACTAGTTCATCCAAAACAAATTCACTAAACTTCAAACGAAAAACCGCAAGAATGAGTGTCAAGTATCCAAACTATGTCAATCACACATCTGTAAGTGAGGAACAACCAAATGAGAAAACTCCTTCACCACATCCTAGAAAGAAATCCCTTTCACCACCTCAAGCTCCATTAACCATCTCTAGCAAAAGCACACACTACACCTCTTTATCATCACCAAGTGAGTCTCCGACACCAACTCACATTGCACCTCCACCTAAACTTTGTTTTGTCATTCCAATAAAACAAGAACCTCAAACTTCCTCCACTACAAATATCACCAAATGACCCTATTCTCCAAACATTATAAATTGAGGCCACCAGGGCCTATCTAATCCATCACCCCTACCACTTGTTTCCAGACCACCTCCCAGTTATTACAAAACCACCACCCGGATTTGAACCACTACCATCAACCCAACCTTTGTTTATTAACATTAACAACAATACACCTCTCTTCCACAACAATACACCTCTACTTGAAAACATTCACCATCCACCACCAAATCTTGGAAATCAAGATTTCCCAATCCTCCAAACATCTTGGATTTTGTTTATCCAAACGACATGCCTCACCTCCACAACATGTTTTTGTCCATGTTGTATCCCCACAAGGCACGAAATCCTAATGCTATGAAACCTTGTCAACTACATGTTTTCATACAGTCGACACCACCTCGGCTCTTCATCACACCCACCTTACTTTCCGCATTAACCGCATAGCAATATCACCTCACCCCTCGGATTATATGGGAAAATGTCATTTGTCCTAAGATTTAGGATCTTTAATTATTTTCTTTTTCTACTCTAAGATTATTGTGTAATGGCTTTAACGCCAAATTTTATGTGTTTATCCCTTATAATGGATTTAACATTATTTCATTTTTGTGATGTTGATGTAGTGATGTTTATATGTGAGCATATGTAGTTGTCATATATATATTTGCTTGTTTACTAACTTTGTTTTGTAGCACGTATCTATAGCTCGATTCCTTGGTGCCCCGAGCAAGGGGGAGTATACACTAAGGGGGAACACTTGTAACTTAGTCGTTAATTTTTACTTTGCATTCGTAACAAAGTGACTTAGCATTCGTCAAAAATAAGACTTACAAGGACCACCTCTACAACACTTTTTGCTTCTATAAAAGGGGTGAGTAAAATGTAACTCATACACTAAATACTTATTTAGTAACTTTAATAAGCAATGAGTTTATATTTGTCATCATCAAAAAGGGGGAGATTGTTAATACAAATATTCGCGGTCAAAAAACAAAATTAATATTAATGATACTTTCATGTATTTTGATAATAACAAATATAATGTCATACTATGTAAAAGTTTACGTAAACAAGTTATTTAGTCAAAAGTTTACTTTGAACGACGACAAATCACTTAAGGTATGAATATGGCATTATTAAACATAGTTAATGATCAAAGAAAAATATTATCATTTGCATATACCCTTTCTAATCAAATGATTTAAGTTAACATATGATTAATTATAAGCTAGTTATATTAATCATGTAAGACAAAATAAGATTAACCATAAGTGGAAACAATCTTTCCAAATCTTCCTAAATCTAGAAAATCTTTCCTTTTGGTGATAAGAAATATTTTGTTCTAGAAGAATCTATTAAACTAGTTTTAATAAGTACAAAACAATATTTTGTATAGATTTGGGGTTAATCATAAAATGACAAATGTTGTCCCAGCTCCTCGGACGGATCCACTATAACAAGGCACAGATCCAGCTGATGGTGGATCCATGGGTCGCACCATCAAGCTGTTTGCGACAACATTGGAATTTCAAAGGTTTTCCTATAAATAGCAACCTTAAGTCTTCATTTTAAACAACTCTTGATAAATATTTTTCACATACATCTTTTATCTTTTATATTCTTTGATTATTATACTTGTTACATAATCCATTACAAGTGATCAACTCATTCCACTCTTTAGTGAAGAACACTCAAGAAGACGCAAGACTTCAAGTGTGTACTAGTCTAGTTGTGTCATCACGTTGTGATAATCCTTCATCTTTGAATATCTTGTGTGTGTGTTTTGTAAGTGTCATAATGTGTATGAAATAGGTTATTATTTAGGGACTCCAAATACATATTGTTTTAGATTTGGTCTATCTCAAAGTAGAACACTGTATTTACTTAGTAACTCAAAAAATTGTAAGTGACGTGTACGGTAATTCTCCGCCTAAAGGGAAGCTTGTTTAACATCTTGAAGAAAACTCCTCAATTTGGGGTACTTGGGATTGGAGGAAGGGTGAATATGAGCTTTGTAATCTGAAAAACTATAACTTATTGTGTCGTCAGGTTTTGATCTTTCTTATCTTTACTTGTTTATATCTCGTAGATTACTTATTTACTTAAGCATCGTCTATCATTATACATACTGTGTTATCTTTGTTTGTTCATTATAGTTCTACTCATTTCTTGAAGTGTCCTATTTTTCTTTTCAACTACGCCATTTGATTTAGGAGTTGTGAGTAATACCATTGGCATTACAAAACTCTCCAAATTGCACTTCATTATCAAATTCTCTACCGTGGTCAGTTCTTATTGACACTATTATACATCCTAATCAATTTTGGATTTTCTTACTAAATATTTCGAATTGATCGAAAGATTCAGTTTTATTCTTAAGGAATCTAGTCCAAGTATACCTAGAGTAGTCATCTACTATGACTAAGGTGTAACGGTTTCCTCCATAACTCCGTACGGCGGATGGACCAAAAAGATCCATGTGGAGAAGTTCCAAGCATCTAGTTGTTGAGACTATGTTCTTAGCTTTGTGACTAGCATGAACTTGCTTTCCAATTTTGCAAGCATCACAAAAGTGTTGATCAAACTTAATCTTAGGTAAGTTTCTAACTAATTCCTTAGAAGCTAATGATTGAATGAGACGCATATTTGCGTTACCTAATCTCCTATGCCACAAAGTGGAATTTTCATCAATAGTTGCTAGACAAATTTGATCCTTTGGCTTATTTCCTAACTTCATCACGTATAAGCAATTCTTCCTAATACCTCTACCTATGACTTTACCATTCCTAGTAATTTCACTATCATGTTCAGAGAAAGTTACTTTACACTTATTATCACATGTTTGTCCTATATTAAGCAAGTTAAACCCTAAGTTATCAACATGTTCTACATTATCTATTTTGAGAGAGTCATTAGAAATCGTACCTTTGCCAATGATGTTATCGCGAAGATTACTACCAAAAACGACATTACCTCCATTGTATGCCTTGTAAGTGGAGAAGAGCTTTCGGTTACCCGTCATATGTTTGGAGCATCCGCTATCCTTGATCCATTCATTGGGTTCCAAGTCGACTCCAAGGCATATCTATTTATAGTATTTTGGTCCATAGATCTAGAAAAACGTAAGGCCGAAGAGCTAAAGGCAAATACCCCACCCTTGCCAGTTTTACCACCTGCGACTGTGTATCCTCCCAATACACCTGTCCATCTGGTCCCCCGAACGCTTCCAACCACAAGTCAAGTAAATATTGGTCTATATGTAATTACTCAACTTTTTTGGGACTTTGAAAAGACCTGTAAGAAACGAATTACACCAACGGGAATAACTGAAGGGGAAAGGGGTTTTGAGCAAACTAAACGGTGTTACTTAACGGAAGTCATTCCATTTTTCAATCTACTCAAAGAACATTTTGACAGTGTTCAAAAATCACTTGTCACTGAAGTTAGAGCAATGAAAGCAGTTTTTGAAAATATGGAAGCGGAAGTGGACCAGAATGCTGTAGACAAAAAATGTGGGGAGATTGAACGTAAAAATCTCCTCATCACGAATGAGAATTTAATTGCTGAATGCTTGTCCAAAGATGTGTTTTACACTGCATCTGATTCTGTGTTAAATGTATCTAGATTTTCTGACATGCATGATGCACTCACTATTGCTCAAAAACGTATTGCCGACCTTGAATCTGAAAATCTTAATCTGAGAAACAAGATTCAAAATGATGATCACGACTCAATGATAAAACATTTTTCCAGACTTGAAGTTGAACATTTCAACTTACAATTAAAGTATCAAAATCTCAAAGAACGTTTTGGAAACAAAAAACCAGTGACGTCTTCGGATGCTCCTTCATTTGATTCACTGTTTGTGATCGGGAAACTAAATGAACAGATTCAAAGTCGAGGCAATACGATTCGTGAATTAAAGGAGAAAATCTCTCGCTTAACAAAGAAAAATAGTGATGCAGATCCCATTTTTGACCTTAAGGCCTTAGTTTCTCAGAACAAAGATTTAACTGCAAAGCTCAATGCCCTTCACGATCTCAATGAACGCTTTAGGGCAAAAAATGCAAAAGTTAAGCAGCATTATAAGGAATTGTATGATTCAATTAAAATAACGCGTGCCAAAACTTCCTACTAGAACAACTCTTTGTTATCTAAAATAGAAAACCTTAAGGGTCAACTTAAAGATAATTCCAAATGTGTCACTATACCTGATAGTAAACCTAAAGTGCTGGCTCCTGGTAGATATCCTATAGATGTTGAACCAATTCCCCCTCGACACAAGAATAATCGGGAAGTGCATCTACACTATATCAAACACCTTAAGGAAAGTGTAGAAACCCTTCGCGAAATAGTAGAGGACGCTAAGGTGGAAAGACCATTGGATACCTCTCTTGCATCTGCTTGCCGTTACACTAAACACTCTCAGGAGCTGTTAGAATATGTAATAGGCACGTGTCCTAAAGACTTTAGCCCTCGCGATAAACAGAATGCCTCTACCACTTCACTTAGGAAAAAGCGAGTTACTTTTGTCGAACCATGTGAAACCTCAACTCATAACACACCAGCACAAGTTGAGCACCAGAAAATAAATTCGACTAATGCACCTGGAATTCCCTCTACAGGAGTAAAAGGTGCCTCTGCAGCTAGCAGGTCAAAGCCTAGGAGCAATACAAAGAAAGATATGACCTTGCCAGCTGAAAGTGCCTTGAAACAAGTAGAAGCCCATTCTAGGATGAATAAGTCAAATGAGAAACAAAAGAATCATGTTGATTCTAGTATTAGCTATAAGCGTACTGTAATTAATTCGAATTCTAATACTTCTTGGGTTATCTAACAAGGTTTTCAAAATTACTTTTGCCGTATTACAACATGTAAATACGTTCATATCTTTTCTAACAAAGCGTTGTAAAACCATTTTGGATTCATTATTTTTTGCAGCCTTTTCTTAAGATCATCCCGTTTATTTTTCAAAAGGATAAACTCATCAAGTTTGGTTTTCCAGATTTTGAATATAGGTTGAAAATTACCATTGGTAAAAACATGCCAAAGATTTAGATCTTTATTTTTAACATATGTCTCGAATCTATTTTTCCCCATAAATAAAACCATCTCCTTTCAAAAAGTGTGGTCTTTGCATAGATTGCCCTTTCTAGATATTGTTCGGAATCATAGATCGATGCCAAGCTTTAAAAAAATATAAAATATTTTAAAAAACTTGAGTGACCTTCTCCTGATACCATAGTAGAAACTAAAGAGGGGGGGGGGGGGGGGGGGGGGTGGGGGGGGGGTAAAGGGGGGAGAGGGGGTAGAATCGTTTTTTAATAACCTACCGGTTAAATTAGCGTTTTAAAAGTTTGCTTATGAAAATAGATTTTGATTCGAGATGTATGTCAATCACAAACCAACAATAAGTATCACAAACTAAACTATCTAATAATTCAAGTAATAAGTAAAGAGATAAAGAAAAAACGATCAAACAAAAGACACCGAGATTTTATATGGTTCGGCAACGAAGCACCTCTTGTCCCTACTACATACCTCCACTGCCCCGAAACACTCCACTCGAATTTTCGCTATGTCCAACAAGCTCCCTTTTAGGCGAGAAACCCGTTACACTCGCTACTTTCTTTCCGACACAAAGCCTAGTTGTCGATCCTAATCTTAGCTAGAACTAATCAAAGACTGTCATAATCTTCAAACCACTCACAGATCTACACTCCTTGGATTGACACACAATCCAAATTCAACACCAATATACAATCTACACACTTTGATCTACAACTTGAATCCAATTAATACCACAACACAAAATAAATCATAATGAAAGATTTGTGGAGCTTTAAGAAGAGAAGAGAGAAAGATCCTGTGATAACAATTCGTATGTAGAAGAATAAAGTTTGTTCTTCTCTCTCTTGCAACCTTGATTAGAAGGTGAAAGAAAGGGAGGACGAAGAATTAATCATTTGAAACAAAATCAAAGTATTTAAGTGATCAAGATAATTTTTTTTAAGAAAGAAAAGGAAGAAGAGAGAAAACAGATCTGATAGAATTTTTGTGCAAGAGGAATCTGGATTTTTGAAATGGGTGGCCCTGTATGTATATATGGGACAAAATAGTAAGCCGTTTTTGCTGTGCTGGTCCCGACGCCCCTTATATATATGGGGGCCGCCGCCCCTATAAGGGGGCCGCCACTAGACTCCGCTCCCTTTTTTTGTCCTTTTGTGGTGAATGTTGTATCTGTTATGGAACCTTCTATTTTGGGGGAAAATTTGAAATTCAAATTTTATGTTTTTAATAAAACTTTCTTTATAATTAATAAAAAATTCTGTTTTTATATTATTTATAAAAAACAATATTGTGGAAGTTAAATAAGATTTAGAAAAAAATTATTTTTCTTGTTCACTAATCATGTTTAATGATTTTTTATCCATGACCTAAATGATTAATCATAGAAATAAGAATTTTATGATTATTAATTTATAAAACGTTAATTTTGCGGTAAAGCGTTTTCACATTTTGTTATTATCAAAATATTGAGAGGTCGAAAAATATAAATAACGGTTTTAGACATTATTTGTATTAATAATAACCATACCAAACACTTATTCATTATCATAACTTCACCGAGTAGTCATGAGAGAATTAGCCTCTCATGGCTATGTTATCATAACATAACTTGATTCAATAAGAAACTTCATTATTTCACTAAACTAGTATGGTGTTGGTTTGCTTCTGCTTCGAGTTCTTGCTTTGGTTTGTTTGACTTGAATCTTCAAAAAGGATATGTTTATACTTGAGAATGGATTGGATGATATAGGTTATGAGAGAATTGAGTAAGAAGTATTATATAAATGTGTGAGAAATCTGGCTCTATTTATAGTGTACTTTCAGGGTAAAATGCGAGCGCTCAAGTAAAATTAAGCGCGGCGTACTGTGGTTGTGTTTACAGAACCGAAGTAGAAGTGTTATCATGTTGGTATGAGAGTATCGGGAGAAGTTGTCGGCGCCATACGTGTGGAGTGGGTGGTGATGTATGAGACGATGCGAAGTTGCGGATGAGAGTATAGGACAGTCAACATTATTTACTAGAGCTGCTTAGGATAGGACAGATAAGGAACACGGGTGAGGCGCAGGATGTGACGCACCCTCTCAGTAAGTTAAATTCAGCCAATCCGCCAAACCATATCTTTTCAAATCCAACAACGAGATGAACACCGTGATGGGTTAAGGTCAATTGGACAAACTCTCAAGAACATGATGGGAGGAAAACGAAAGTGAAGATGGTAGCACAACTTTCTAATGACTATTATTAATATTAATATTTCTTTTATAATACATTTTATTTCTTATGTTAGAACTTAAACAATGCATGATGTCTTCCGTATGGTAGCATGATTTTAGGATGGTTTTATCATCTTGTCATATGTTTTGCTACTTGATAATATATGCTCTTATGATAATTACTAAAAGTGCATGCTTAGGATAAATGATAATTGCAATATTTGCTTAGATTCCTTTGATTCTTGGCCATTATAAGATGTGATATCTCCAAAGGAGAAAACTGGGAAAATTCTGCTCCCTCCAGAAAATGGCCCCTTTTATATATCAGGCGGCCCCCTTATCAATCAGGGACCGCCCAACATTATGGGACCGCCCACAGGAGGGAGAGCAGCAATTCAAAATTTTCTCTTTTTCTGTATCTTTAACCTACCTACTCTTAGACATTGCTGGAATTTCCTTCTTTGAACACACAACTTTTCTAATCTTCATCTCCAACACCATGCTTTGCAATCTCTTTCATTATTTAAACTCTCATCTCTTTTCATCTTTCTCATCCTCACTATCTTCCTCATACTATCCTCCTTCACACTAATGTCTTACTCAAACCACCATCACCATCCTAACCTATCTAGAAAACCAAGGATGTCGGTTCGTCAAGTTTGGAAACGAAAGACACCTTTATCTAAGCCATCACCCACTTGTCACAATGACTCACCACCACCACCACCATCAAGAAACACCACTCACTCTATTTCACCACCCATGAACTACCCACAAAGAGATCGAATCATCGATCAACTCCACACCATCTCCACACTCATTGATTCTCAAACACCCAAACCATCCTCTCCACCCTATCCAATGGTTCAACCTCCTACTAATGCACAAGTAGGATGTCATGCTAGTTTTTGTCATTGTTGTAGGTACACCACAAACCACTTGCACTCATTAAGGAATGAAATTAACTTCATTCAATTCCTCATCACCCGTCTCATACCCCAATCACAAATTCATCACCAAAATGAGTCACCATCCTCCTCATTCTCACTCTTCAATTAATCACTCACTTGTGATTAATTTACTTTAATAATCGTTCCCTACCTTTTGGGTATCACATCCTTTGAAGTCAAGAATCATCTAATAGTCTACTCTCATTAGATGACCTAATATGTTATGTTATGATTGTATCTTTATGATTGTGTATGCTTGTATTCATATATATTGTCCTTGTGACTATATATGGTTTCTTTATGCATTTGAATGAACTTTAGTTATGCTTCTAAATGTGTGGATTGAATCCTTAAGATATTTGTCATGCTATGGTTGTTTGCTCTTGTACCTCTAATCTTGTTTTGTAGCAAACAAATTATCGTAAGATCGATCCCTTGGTGCCCCGAACAAGGGGGAGCTTACATCAAGGGGGAGTCTTTAATCGTCGACTTCTTTCTCTCTACTCAACTCGACGATCAACCTTTTTGGATTCGACAAAAAGGGGGAGAAGTAGAATTAAACTCATTAATAATTTATAAACTTTTAAATTTTATACTAAATGAGTTTATATTTTGTCATCATCAAAAAGGGGGAGATTGTTAATACAAATAATGTCTAAAAACGTTATTTATATTTTTTGACCTCTCAATGTTTTGATAATAACAAAATGTGAAAACGTTTACGATAAAATTAAACGTTTATAAATTACTAATCATAAAATTCTATTTCTATGATTAATCACTTAAGGTATGGATAAACAAATCATTAAACATGATTAGTGATCAAGAAAATAATTTTTTCTTAAATCTTATACTTCCACAAAAATGTTTTTATAAAAATATAAAAACAAATTATTTATTAATTAAAAGAAATGTTTTATTAAAAACATAAAATTTGAATTTCAAATTTTCCCCTCAAAATGGAAGGTTCCATAACAGATACAATATTTGCCACAAAAGGACAAAAAAGGGAGCGGAGTCTAGTGGCGCCCCCTTATAGGTGCGGCGGCCCCCTTATATATAAGAGGCCGCCGGGACCGCCACCAGCAACGGCTACTTTTTTGTCCCCTATAAATACTGGGCCACCCATTTCAAAATCAGACTTCCCCTTGCCAAAAATTCTATCAGATTTAGTTTTCTCTCTTCTTCCTTTCTTTCTAAAACACATATCTTGATCACTAACATACCTTGATTTTGTTTCAAATGATTAATTCTTTCTTCCTCTCTTCTTCACCTTCTAATCAAGTGCAAGAGAAGAACAATCGTATTCTTTTACATACGAATTGTTATCAACTGATCTTTCTCTCTTCTCTTCTTTAAGATCACAAACATTCATTTATATTTATTTTGTGTTATTGTATTAATTGGATCAAGTGTAGATCTAAGTGTGTAGATTCTATATTGGTGTGATTTGGATTGTGTGTCAATCCAAGAGTGTAGATCTTGTGAGTGTTTGAAGACTTAGTGAAGTCTTAGATTGGTTCTAGCTAAGATTAGGACTCGACATCTAGCTTAGTGTCGGAAAAGAAAGTAAGCGACGTGTAAACGGTTTTCTCCGCCTAAAGAGAGCTTGTTGACATAGTGAAATCTCGAGTGGAGTGCTCGGGGAGTGGAGTAGGAACGAAGAGGTACTTCGTTGCCGAACCACTATAAATCTCGGTGTCTTGGTTTGATCGTTTCTTTCTTTATCTCTTTACTTATTACTTGCATTATTAGATAGTTTAGTTTTGATTCATATTGTTGGTTGATTGACATACATCTTGAATCAAACTATTTCATAAGCAAAATTTTAAAACGCAAATTAACCGGTAAAACTATTCAACTCCCCCTTCTAGTTTCTACAAAGTCTTGCTTGCTTGTTGTTTGATTTTAGTTTCGGATGTTTTGGATTAAGTTTCGATTATGGTCCCCTGTGAGGGCATTAGAATAATTGTAAGAGATTATGGATTTTTATTTGCGATTTGGGACATCACTCGAGTTTGTTCGAGGTTGATGGTCTTCATAGAAATTGAAGTTTATGCAATGTAGTTTTTTCTATTTTGTATCTTGTGTTATGATTGATCATTATGTTGCATTCCCGAGTTTCCGACATTGTCGAGGTGTGACAGATTAGCAAGTATCATAGCAGCTCCTATAGTAATATCCTTTCCATAACCACCCTCATCAATGACTTTGTAATGTACTGTTCCAGGTATTATACCTGACAGATCTTTCATATTCACTGTGAGATCGCCATAGCCGTTGGGAGAACAAGACTTGATTATTGCAACAACTTGGTCAAGTTTCTCTTTCTTCAGATTATTGTCGATGTCTGCTAAACACCCACTGACAGTGCCACCATTAGCATTCACATACTCAGTGACGCTAATTTAAATAATTTAATCCGAGAGTAATTAAGAAAGTTACCAAGTTACCTGATATAAAGTCACTCTCATAAATTTATTTAATATAATATATAATACGTATATTAGACCGGGTAAAGTATATCACCGGGTTCGTTTTTCCCCAATGGACTGTGCAAGGAAACGCGATCTCATGTTCGGACATGATTGATTTGAATAAGGAAACGAGATATTTTTATTTAATCTATTATTACTAATAACAATTAAGGCACGAAATTTCATAACTATAACAAATTAAATTAATTACGAAGTAAATAAAATTGGACATTTAGAAAACAAAGGCAATTTAAATCTTAAAAAATGAAAACTAGATTCCTAAACCTAATTTATGCTAAGAAAATTTTAGGAAAAAGAAAACACTATTTTTTTTAGGGGCCTTTCGGATTTTTTATGAATTAAAAAAAACTATTTAATCTAAATTAAATTTTAAAATAGAAAATAAATTGAAAAACTAAGAAAAATACTTTTTAAATGAAATTAATTCTAATTTACTTAAAAAGATGAGAAAAACATTTTTTTTATTAATAATTATTTTTTATTTTAAAAGATTAAAATTAAGTTAAAAGTTGAAAATTAAAAACTAAAGGTTGAAAAATTAAATTTTTTATAAATATAAAACTTAAATACATATTATATAAAAATACTTTTTATGAAATGAAATAATGAGAATATTAATTTTATCAAAAGCCTAATTTTTAATGAGTATTTTAAACTAATTTAAGTAATTAAACTAAAACCTAATTTATTACTTTATAAAAAATATTTTTATTTAGCTTAACCAATTTACCAAAAACCATGGGTTAAAAGTGACAAACAGAAAGATAGGGTAGGCGGCCTATTTAAAGTTTATAAAAAAAACACACAAATTTTATTAATTGACAGAAAGCAGTCCTGGGACTTGGGAGGTGATAATATTAAACTATACGAAGGATACTTATGCAAATTATATATGTGGATACAAATGCGTAACTAAAAAGGACTAACTGTGTAACTTTTAAACTAACTGAAATTATGAAAAAGCGCAGAACAGGTCCCTGAAGCATCTAACAACCAACAACCAGCATCCATATTGATTAAAAAAAACTTATTAACTAACTTTTTAAGACAACTTTTATAAAAAACTTAACTACTAACTTATTTAAAATAAGCTAGTATAGGCTTAACTGATTATATGCTCTTAGAACTAGTATTCTACCTAGTACCTAAACTGATTAATCAAATGCTCAAAACACAAGATAGATTAAACTTATTAAAACTTAGAGCTGCAGATTATCTAAACTGCTTATCAACTACACATTTAAAGTATCAAAAAACTATATTATGCACATTTATTAAAACTAAATTGAAATGAGTAATGCTCTTAAAGATATAAGTGTACCTTGGCGTTCCAGCATGAACAGGAAAGCTTAACAGTTATTATGAGCTTATGGCTTATTCACATAAGCTCAAAATCAAAAACAAACATCAATCTAATCTAAACCTATGCCGACCTCAGCTCTAAACCCTTGATACCATAGCAGCATCCAATTCCAATAGGTATCAAGGCCTTTCAATCACGATGACACAGCAATAACAAACATTATCACACTATTTGACAGACTTTAATGAGAAGGAAACAATTATAGAAATATATGCTTTTATTAAATTGAAATATAAGGTTCTTACATTAGAAATTTGAATTACACGTAAAATAAATACTAAATACTGAATCGAAATCACTGTAAAATAATAACAAAGAAACTAAAAAATTCACCCCAATAGCAGCGGTATGAGGGGGCTATTAATACCCGAAGTTGAGCTTCTTGCCTTCTTCTCGATCCCTTCTACATTTATCTCAGCCTTCATTCATCTCTATCTTTGATCTCTAACGTAGGTTTGGATAAAAGAGGGTGCACAGATCATTGACGTTGGCATATGTGTGTTAGTTATGTGAGGAGTGTAAACACTCACACACGCACAGTACCCAATCATGTCTTTTATTTTGCCAGGGTGAATTGGGTTGGGTTTGTGTTTTGATAGTGATGTATGGGTTAAGGGGTTAGAGTGGTTCATTAAACCTTTGGTTAATTTGGGTGTGGGTGAACGTGGTTAGAAACTATGGTTCTGGGTCTTGAGTGTTCGAGATGTGTGGGAGTGAGTTTAAACTCAATTTGGGGGAATAAGGTGATACGTAAATGTAAAAAGGGTTATAAGTGTACCGGGTTGGTCGGGGTTAAGTTTCGTGGGTAATTTGGGTTGGGGCTTTGCTTTTGATTGGCTGAAAGGGATCCAGGAGTTTATTTGACCCCGGACTAAGACCCGCGCCTTTTGTAAATTTGAGGGATTTTGCATTTTCGGCCCTTGTGTTTTGAGACAGCACTATTTAAGTTATATATAACTTTATAAATTGCTAAATCACCTCCTTAACTTATAAAACAATGTGGGAGTTGTGTTTGGTTGACTGTGGTTTAGCTGCAGTGGACTGTAGAAGGCTGAGGCATGATCGGCTTCGGCTTTGATTTCTTTAGCTTCTTGATCACTCATCCGTTCTCGTGTCCGTTTTTGCCCGTTTTTTACTGTTTTCTTGTAATATTTGACATATCCATACCTGCGCACATTAAACTCAAATACAAGCATATTTTTGCCATTTTTGATCCGTTTTGGGTTGAATTGGGCCTTTTTAAGCATAAATAGATATGTGTATTCTACACTTATCAGCCACCATTAGCATTCACATACTCAGTGACGCTAATCCACGGCCCACTCTTAAAATCATCATCCTCATCCACATCCTCAACAACTTTCTGCATATATTCTTGTGTCGACATTACTGCCCCGTCCCAACCAAGAAAAATATCTCTTTCTTTAAGCAGCTTAGCTTGCTGAACAATACCCGCAGGACCGGGTATTATCCTAACTGGATTTAGCATCCATTTGTTTTTCTTGTTTTGTCGTCTTTCCCTACATAGAAAGATTAAACTTGTAATCTTTATCAGAACCTTCTTTTAAGAAAGTGTCGATCAAAGCACGGTTCTCTTATGGAATGTCATTACATTTCTCGTAAGCTTTTCTAAGATCGTCTTTAGCTGTGCATGAATTTTCAAATTGCAAGGCTAAATCCATAATCGCGTTCTGATGAACCTTATCTTCGTCAATTAGTTTTTGAACCAAAGCTTCGACTTCATAGTCGGTATTAGTAGAAGCTCAACAAATAGGTTAGCATTTAAAAAAAAACATTAAACAGAAGTTTATTTTTTAGATATTTGTTGTTTGGGGATTAAGTGATGAAAATTTTAAGTAAAAAAGAGTGGATTTATAGTATAAAAAAGGTATAATTTAAAATTAATTTTTTTTTTTATTTAACAAATAAGGGCCACGAATAAATAGTTTTAAAAATCTAAACGTTTAACTATTTTGTCTTTATTTGACTCGTCTGAACGACGAAATATCATCAAAAGCGAAGTGGCGAGCCATTTTGGTGTGGTGGCGAGCCATTTTGGTGTGATGGCGAGCCTTGTGGCGAGGCCACGTAGGCTGTGACGAGCATTGCTCGTTGCCATACTCCTAATAGCACCCTTCATTAAATGCAAGAACCCGAGAAGGCAACCGCACGGGACCATCTATCCCACAACTTTGTCTCTGCTTGGAAAACAACATTTAAATATAAAATATGTTAAATTATTAAGTTATTTTATAATGTGGTGGCGAGCCTTGTAACGAGGCCACATAGGCTGTGACGAGCATTGCTCGTTGCCATACTCCTAATAGTACTGATTTTTATATACACCAATCATGCCATTTTTTGTAATATGGCAGTTTTCAATTTACTTTCACTTTTTTTGATAAAATTAAAATATATTTTTATTTCTATTGTAAATGCGCACCGTGTTAAGGAACTTATTTGAGGCAAAATTGTATAACAATTCGTAATGTTTTGAAACCCGGGTCGAACCCGTCTAGTTTAATCTGTTGAATCGGTTTCGGTTAAAAAAATGGGTCACATTAAATCAGGTTTTATATTTTCGAAACTCGGTTAGACTCGTCAGGTTTGAAGTGACCCGGGTCAATCCGGTTATCTAGACCCGGTCAGGTGTTGGTTTTTTCATACAAATAAAACACGTTAATTATATATATTTGCGACGTAATCTAATTTTTTTATGTTATATTTATTATTAAATGTTTTTAAGCTCAGTATATGGAATATTAATGATTTATATATGTATATACTTTTTTTTATCATTGCAAATATTATTTTTTAAATTTTTTTACGAAAGACCGAGTTGACCTGATGGTCAAACCAGTTGAACAGATGACCCGATGACTCATCAAGTCAATTAAAGATCCGATTTTCAAAACATTGACAATGAGTCAATGATCCGTAATAGCTCTCAATTGAGTGGCAAAATTAACACTAAAAGTTATGACTGCAAATTGTTTTGAAACTTAATATACAGGCTTTAATTAAAAATCGAGCTTACCTTTTACTTGTTAGTAAATCAACTAAAAAATAATCATAAAACTAGTCTTTTAGAAATGATGCATGCAATTAGATAAAATCAAGAATTTTACGAAAACTAACAAATAAATTTCATCGATGCCACCTATGAATCAAGTTTTAAAAAACTTCTATTCAATGTATAAGATATTTAATCATTAAAGCTTTTTATAAAGACTTAGGTTTTCTAAGTTGTTTTAGAAAAGTTTTTCAAAAAACTTTTGATGCAATGCAAAAACTTAGTAAAAAAACTTTTTAGGATGGTGAAAAACTTTTCATCACTTGACTCATTGTGAATACACTCTTGCATCTGGAGCTACACACCCCTGTATATAATTTTTTTATTCGCGAGTTTTGGTTTCTATAGTATTTTATAGGTCTCAGGTGTACATATAACATCAAGTTACGAGTGAGCATGTCTGTATTATGTTATAAGTGCAAAAGTTAACATGACAACAAGAGCTGGGCTACTACCCTAATCAAGTTCTTCCTAGCGTACAGTATTGGGCACTTTTATTAATGTCACTTACTTATAGCACATTATGACATCCGGTGCTCTTAACAAACTCTTGCCGAAAGCATCAACTTCTGGCTCGTAGGAGGAAAAGTGACAATAGTGACCTAGCTAATCTATAAGCAGTGTGTGTTTAACTTGATTTCTAATTTACATATATATAAGTTCTTGTTATTTAATAATCATGGAGTGAGCAAAAAGACATTTGAGACCCTGGACCACAAATGATGAACATGTACATGAAGATCTTGATGATGAATGTGGGGCTTATTTTTCCACACTTATGAAAAGACGAAAGACAACTCTCTTTCATGCCAGCCTCACATGTCTATAGTCTATACCATCATCATTCCTAATTCCATTTCAATCAAAAGTTGTTTTTTCATTTTTACTTTTGGGTTTTCCCTAAAGTTAACCTATTTTTAATTTGAATTTTCGAAAAGGGAGAGACGTATTAATTTGGTGATTGGAACTTGCTAGTTGCTACTAGGGGTGTAAAAAAGGCCGATCTGATTCGAACCCGAACCCGAATAAGCGTATTTAGGTCGGGTTAGTCGGTAAAAAATTATATTCGAGTCAACCCGAGTAACCCGAATACTAAATAGGGTCGGGTATCGGGTTAAAACTTTTTGGCTAACTCGGGTTCAGGTCTGACCCGAATAAGATTTTTTTTTTTTTAATATAAATTTTATATTTTCTATTTAAAAGAATAAAAAAATAATTTTTTTTACATTTTACTCATATTCAGGTTAACCCGAACCCGAGTAACCTAGAGTCGAGTTCGGGTATGAAACTTTTAGTCTTGACCCGGCTTTGACCCGACCCGAATTGACTCGAATCTAACCAACCCGGCCCGACTAACACCCTAGTTGCTACTAGTACATAACAAATAATATTTCATATATCTTTTTCATATGTTAACAAACAAGTATTTGGTACTAGTGCTTCGCTGTGGGACGTTTTGTATACGATACTTGAAAGAAATCATGAAAACAATAAAAGAAACCAAATGAAACAAACAAATTTTTGTTTATACTTTACACAAATGGAATAGTTCATCAAAAACTTTATAAAAAGTAGTTGCACCAAGGATTTAACGAAAATACACAAAGTCAACTTGTATACGCGAAGCAGCTTGAGTTGCATTCCTCATAGCGGCTATAGCGCCATGAGCAACCGTGTATGAATTCCTGCTTCAAGATAATAAAAAATTATCAAGGCAAAATCATGAATCTAATAAGTGTCGTATAAACCATGCAGTTAGTTCGGGTTGAAACAGATTAATTTAGCTTAACCGTTGCTGCTCAAAACCAAAAAATAAACATAATTCTAAACAGTTCACCCAAAAAGAACTAACCATTCCAACAATGTAACAACAATTACATGTGTAAATTAAGTTAAATAAGTGGTTGATCCTTTTTGCTCTATAGCTTTATTTACGCTGCAGCTTCTTATTTTAACTACTCCTTGAACACACCAATCTAAAGAAAAAAGTGTTGGGAAACCTGCACACTTTATTAACGTAAATCGAATAATGGCAAACAATAATTAAAAAAAAGAGTAAATCGAAGAATGAGGCTCGTGTTGAACACGATTCCCTTAAAACAGATTCGCCGTCTGTTTCCTAGGGTACAACGTCTGAAGCTGTTGTACAGCCGGACTTGACAGCTTGCCTGAAAGATTACGGTAAGATCGAGTGTTTCTGATCGAAGGAACTGCTGGAAAGGTTGCTCAAGAACCTGTTGTTAATGGTGTATTTGGAGTACGTATTTCTGTCTATTAAAACTGAATGAGAAGGGTTCAATATATAGGTAAACCCTATCTTGGTCAGCAAGCCAAGATAGTTGCTGAAATTCAGCCGGGTCTATCTATACACACGTTTTCAAACTGTTGATATATTCAACATTTAAATCGGTTGGATAAAACTTGCAGGCAAAGTTTATTATCCATCTAATTTAAATGACATAATATTCTGAAACCTTATAACAAACTGGTAGCAAAAAGATAAGCGCGTAGACGAGCTTTCAGAGCTGCATTCGTGTTCGCAGGTCGTGCGGGCTCGCATGAGTTCAGTGAAACCGAACCCAACATAGCCCAGAATCCATTTTTTGCAACCCCCCCCCCCTGCGCGCGTAGGCGTGGGAGCAAAACCTTACATTAAGGAATTTACAAGCAACTACCAAGGTTTCATTATAAATCCAATCCCACTTCACACTTTGGGCGATGTGGGATAGTTCCAGATTTGTGTTTCGCGTGCCTCACTTTGAGACACGATGTCTCATTCATCTCTACTCCATTTTAGACATATTTTAGCTCGTTGCGAAGCTCTCTTCGAGGAGAACGTAAAGCCCCAACCATCTTAGCAAAACTCCATTTTTGCTATACCATTTTTCCAACAATCCCCCACATGAATGGAGATCGGTCGAAAATGTAACACCCCTAAATCTGGGTAGCAGCGGAATGTTGAGTATCCGAGGGCGTTACTTCATAGATCAATAGCAAAAGATATGAGAACGACCACTAAATGTGTCGTTTTAAAAGATACATTGGATTTAACAAAATACTTGTTCATTACATGAGCTCATGGCTTTAAATTGTTTGACAATATAAGTAAAGATTTGGTTTATAACAAATATTCCTAAAATGTAATACGGACCCCAAATCTTTAGTATGACTCTCTTCCAAAGAGTGACCCCAATATAATCTGGGGGCACCTCGTGCCTTATTGACCTGAGAAAAACATGCTTAAAACGTCAACATAAAGTTGGTGAATTCATAGGTTTATGTAAATCAATTGTAGGACCGCAAGATTTCCAAGTGTATGATTAAGCAACAGATGCAAACATCATAAAAAGTAATTACGTTTTCCTAAGCTCATGACACTGAAGCTCGACATGTATGAATGCAATAAATTGCCAATATTTGCCCGTGAATGATGTTCTAACCCGCAACATCCCAAATCCGACATGGTATACGTTTGTTGTCCGGCAAACCGGCACAGTGAGCGCTACTCACCCAAACGGGGATGTCAATCCCAAATAGATCTATTTATAACACTCGCGCTTACAATCTAGTAATTGACAGTTCATGATAATGGGCTCAGTGGGTTATCGCTACTTAGGCAAACACGTAATCATTGTATAAAATGTACACTTGCGTCCAATTTGTAAAACAAAGCATGTTCTCACCCCAAAGATGTAATTCATTTAAATAACTGTAAAACATGGGGCTATGAACTCACCTTAGTAAATAGTCCTCTGAAAATGATAATTATATCCAAGAATGGCAATGAATCACACCGTCAAATACCTAAGTAAATACGGCCAGTCTTAGTCTACAAGTTTAGGCTAACGACTTAATGCATAAACTACAACAAATTGCTAGTTTATATATACTGTTATCACTTGTGTGGTGGTGCACATGTTTAAGTATATGTGTTATATACGTATTTATTAATTGTGTAGTTTACGTATTTAAAACCGTGTTTCTAATTTGAATAATATCCACATTACATTATACCCGGTTCGATATGCCAAGTACTTATAAAACCACTTTTGCTTCATAAAATACCCTTAGGTTTCTGAATTGGCAGAAATGGCCCTTGTAGTTTGAAATAGCCAGTTTACAATTTATACCCTTAAGTTTTCCATATTTACACTTTTAGTCACTCTACTTTACAAAAGTCACACTTTGGTTTAGTTAATGACCCAAACAGCCCCTTAAGTTTTCCAAATGACAAAAACAGTCCCTTAACTTCCAAAAACAATGAGATGGGCAGTTTCAACCCTCAAGTTTCAAAGTTGACACTTTTAACCCCTCAACTTGCAAAAATTGCATTTTAAGTCCGATTAAGTTCTAAAAAGTGGCAACAAGTTTTATTAAGCTCCAATAAGCAAAACCAACTGTTTTGGCTTATAAATAAGCTCGGATGAGCTTATTTGGGCTTTTCGGCCCAATAACAATTCGAATTAAGCTCTTAAGGGTCCAAAAGGGTTTTTAAGGTGACAAGGACTTTTATTAAGCTCAATTAAGCCATTTAAACTGTTGGGCTTATAAATAAGCTCGGATGAGCTTATTTTGCGCCTATTGGGCCTGCGGCCCATTAAACAAAACCCGGTTAGCCTTTTAGGTCCATTAACGTTTCTAACTAGCTTTTCAAGTGGGCGTATGATATAATTAAGTTACTTGAGCTTCAATAAGCTGCTTTGGCTCAATGGCTTATTCCATAAGCCATAAGCCGCGGCAGTGGGCTTGATGGGTCCATTAAGGCCCGATAAGGGTTTTAAGGGTGTATGGGCCTCACACTTGGGTCCATTGGCCTTCTAGGCTTCCTAATAAGCCCATAAGCTGAGTAGGCTTGCTAATAAGCTGAATAAGCTTATATTTGACTATTGGGCCTGTCTTGGGCCTCGCTAAGGCTCGGTGGAGTTTCATTTGGCCACATAAAGATGCCATTAAGCACTTAGCCGTAAACCAACCCTTGATATAATTACATGCGACATGTTTGTGGGTTTTAGGCTTAACAGTGGCCTTATACGCTCACTGTGGTGCGTGTATTATTCTTAAACAATCCATTCTCGCGTTTAAGCGAACCCATTATATCGTGGCTTGATTTTAAGATACGTTTTTATATGTGTTAACATGTTTTAACACCACACATGTCATATACAAGCATGCAAACGTACGTGATTATGCATGGGTTTACGTTAGCTCGTTACACACAAGCTAATCGTGACCCATTTGACTATCCAAGAGAAATACGAGTAAAGCTTGAGTATTAAATCTCATTACATACATTTCTTTGTATTCTAGCACCACACAAGTCTTTTATACGTGTTCATATGTACGTGTACCATGCATGGGTTGAACCATGCATGTTCACGCACACGTTACTTGTTAAACACAAGCTAACGTGGTCCATATGACTAGATAAGAAGAAAACAATTATAATATGAATGAGTTATGAACATAAATGACTTGGTACGACTTACAAAGGTCCTAAAGATTTGAATTTGAGTTAGGCAAGCAACCTGATTCGTTTACACACCCGTGTGTGTATTAAACCCGAGCTTCAAAGCTTTCAATACCCCTTGTGTGTCCTTAGACGTGCTTAGGATGAACCTTTGAGTGTTTGGAAATGAATTTGAGGGTGTGTATGGGTTCGGTTATGTGTGACCCGAATTGTAGAAGAGAGAAATGAGGGTGGTTCTTGTTTAAGTGAGGGTTTAAGAGTTGTAAGAAGTGTTTAAAGTAAATGTGAGTGTGTATATATAGGCATGAGAACTAGTTACATTTCCTAGTCCCACAATCAAACCAAACCATGCCCTAGGTTAGTGGTTTTGAGGTTTCTAGTTACTCTCTAATGGTTTTGCTAATGAAACCTAGTACAATCCTTAATTACCATATATTTGTACAAGATTTACCTAGGATTTGACAAGATTTCATGGTTTGTATAAGCTTGTATGTTGTCGCGGGTTTCCAAAATAGAAAGAGAGCAAAAGGTTATTATCCATTGTGTATTAAGGCTAACTATGGATATTTAGTACAAGTCTTAATTAAAACCTTGATGTGCAAGTACTTAGGAAGATTTCTAGTTGATTTAGCATATGTAACAAAAGGTTTATGGGTTTCATTTGCCAATAATCGGCCAACATGGGTTATCAACACAAAATATAATATATTTTGTGTTTAGGGATTAAAAGTGGGTATTGGTTTGAGTCTAGGTAAGTTTAGGTATTTCTGGGGTGTGTCTAAATGTATTTTATTGCGAAACGTAAGCCTTTTACGTGACCAATAAAAATAAAATACGCAAATTTAATAATTATCTTCTTAATAATTATATAACACTTGTTTGACGTAAACCTTAACTTATTTGGTGACCGTTTATGTTAAATGATTATTTCTAGTCTACGCGAGTTAGCTTAAATGTTAAATTAAAAGTAAACGCGTATGAGACCAAAATAAATAGTGACGAATAATAGGAGTCATAAAATGACCTGAAATTGAGAAATGTTACAATCTTCACCCGCTAAAAGAGCTTTGTCCTCAAAGCTTAAGACCTTGTAGTGGATGACGAAGCTCGGTTTGCGAAAAGCTGTGGGTATTTCTGTTTGAACGAATCTTCACGTTCCCAGGTGAACTCAGGACCTATCCTAGAGTTCCAGCGAACCTTAACCAATGGTATCCGGCTTTGCTTCAATCGTTTGATCTCCCGTTCCATGATTCCACAAACTAGAGCTTATCGTCAACGTGAATTCCTTCCAATGGCATGACTAAGGGTTCGTCAGCGTAACATTTCTTCAGATTAGACACATGGAAAGTATGGTGAACTCTGCTCAACTCTTGAGTTCCAGCCTGTAGGCAACTTTCCCAACTTTGGTTAACACCTTGAAAGGTCTGACATATCTCGGGTTCAACTTGCCCCGCTTACCGAATCGTACAACCCCTTTCCAAGGTGAGACCTTAAGCATAACCCTATCTCTAACTTCGAACTCCATCGGCTTTCGCTTCAAATTAACGTAGCTCTTTTGTCGATCCTGAGCAACTTGAATTCTCTGCTTGATCAGGACAATCTTTTCTGTTGTTTCCTGGATCATTTCCGGACCAGTAAGTTGAGCTTCTCCAACTTTGGCCCAGCACGCAGGTGATCGACATTTTCGGCCATAAAGTGCCTCATAAGGTGCGGCCTTTATGCTAGCGTGATAACTGTTGTTATATGAAAACTCGGCTAACGGCAAATTCTTAACCCAGTCTTTTCCAAAATCGATCACACAAGCACGTAGCATGTCCTCGAGAGTTTGAATAGTCCTCTCGCTCTAGCCGTCGGTTTCTGAATGATATGTAGTGCTCATACTTAGATCTGTACCCAACGCTTTCTGAAATGATTTCCAAAAATTTGATGTGAACCTCTCGTCACGATCACGGATGATTGAAACATGTATTCCGTGTCTTGCTACTATCATGTTCAAGTACAACCTTGCCAACTTGTCTAATGGATCATTCTCCTTTATTGGCAAAAAGTGAGCAGATTTTGTAAGTTGATCCACAATTACCCAGATGGTGTCAAAATCATGTGACGACTTAGGAAGTTTGGTGATAAAATCCATCGTGATATCATCCCACTTCCACTCGGGTATTGTTGGTTGTACTAACAGTCCTGATGGCCTTTGGTGTTTGGCCTTGCCTTTGCACATGTCAAGCACTTGCTAACATAGGTGGCGATGTCAGCTTTCATATTGGGCCACCAATATAGCTTCTTCATGTCTTGGTACATCTTGTCGGAACCGGGATGGATAGAATATTTTGACTTGTGGGATTCGTGCATAATCACGGATCTTAAGTCGCCATAGCAAGGTAACCAACTCCTGCCGTTTAAACATAAAACTCCATCGGTGCGTGGTTCCAACTTTTCCTTAGGTATGTCCTTTCTGATCATACCGCCTACATCTTCATTCTCAAGATTCTCTGGTTTCAGGGCTTCGATCTGAGCTTCTAGTATTTGTTTGGGAAGATCCAAGCCAATAGTCATAACTAAGGCTCGAACCCGCAATGGCTCAATCCGTTCCTTACGGCTCAATGCATCGGCCACTACGTTTGCCTTCCCCGGGTGATAACGAATGTCACAGTCGTAATCACTTAGCAATTCTAGCCAACGGCGCTGCCTCATGTTAAGCTCCTTTTGGTCAAGAATGTGTTGTAGACTTTTATGGTCGGTGAACACGGTGCATTTGGTTCCATATAGATAATGTCTCCATATCTTTAGAGCAAACACCACCGATCCAAGTTCTAAATCATGAGTGGTGTAGTTCTTCTCATAAATTTTTAGTTGTCTGAAGCATATACAATCACCTTCTCTCTCTGCATTAATACCACACCTAAACCCTTGCGTGAAGCATCATAATAGACCACAAAGTCTCCGCTTCCTTCAAGTAAATCCAGAATTGGCGCACTGCACAACTTTTGTTTTATTAACTGAAAAGCGTTTTCTTCCTTTTCTCCCCAATCAAATTTGATTCCTTTCTGGGTAAGCTTCGTCATTGATTTAGCAATCTTCTAAAATCCTTCAATAAACCTTAGATAGTAACCAGCAAGACCTAAAAATTAGCGGATCTTCGTCGGCGTCTTAGGAGATTCCCAATCTTTGATAGATTCTATCTTGGGTGGATCCACATGAATACCTCTGCTATCAATGACGTGACCGAGAAATTATACCTTCGGAATCCAAAATTCACATTTTGAAAACTTGGCATACAACTTCTCCTTCTTAAGCAATTCCAAAATTTACATTTTGAAAACTTGACATCTGGTATGTTTCTTACTGCTTATTCTGATGCCATCGATGAAGATAATTACGAACTTATCCAAGTAGGGCTTGCACACTCGGTTCATGAGGTCCATGAATACCGCAGGTGCGTTTGTTAGCCCGAATGACATAGACTGAAACTCGTAATGACCATACCGAGTTCAGAATGTCATCTTTGGAATATCTTGCTCTCGTACTCTAAGCTGGTGATAACTCGATCTCAAATCTATCTTCAAATAAATACTGGATCCCTAGAGTTAATCAAATAAATCGTCGATCCTTAGGAGTGGATAACGATTCTTCACTGTCAGCTTATTTAACATACGGTAGTCAATGCACATCCTGAATGACCTATCTTTCTTTTTGAAGAACAAGACCGGGGCTCCCCAAGGTGAGGAACTAGGTCTTATGAAGCCTTTGTCGGAAAGCTCTTGCAGTTGTTCTGAAAATTCCTTCATTTCGGATGGTGCCAGTCGATATGGTGCTCGAGCTACGGGTGCAGCTCTTGGAATTAAGTCGATCTGGAATTCCACTGGTCGAGTTGGGGGAAGACCCGGCAAGTCCTCGGGAAACACTTCAGGAAAATCTCAAACGATTGGTACATCCTTAAGTTGCTTTCTTTCCGACTTGTCCTCCTCTTTCTTAGCGGATATATGTGCCAAAAAGATCTGACATCCTTTTGCCATGTACTCTTGAGACTTTGAACATGAAATAATAGCCAACCGAGATTCTCTCCCGTCGTTACTTTTGTTACCACAAAAAATCAAGGTTTCATTCCCATATGGGATTCGAACAAGTTTCTCATCACACACGATCACGGCGTGACACCTTCTTAACCAATCCATACCGATAATAACGTCGAAACTATCCAATTCTACAGGAATTAGATCTATGTTGAACGGATGGTTTAAGAAATTTAAGGTGCAACCCCGCATAATAGTGTCTACCTCGACTATTTTCCCGTTTGCTAATTCCACATCATAACTATTTTCTAATGGAGTTTGAGCGATGTCAATCAGGTAACTAAATGCAGAAGATATAAAACTTCTATCAGCACCAGTGTCAAATAAGATAGATGCATATCGGTTGTTTAAGAGGAACGTACCCGTGACGACATTGGAGTCCGGGTCCCTCGATGCATTCCCTTTCTTTTCTGCATTCCCAACTGCATACACCCATCCTTGTGCACTCCCATTTCCCCCATCCTTATTCTTCAACTTTGGACAATCTCTCTTGAAATGTCCTGGAGCTCCACATTCAAAACAATCATTCCCTCTGGGATTTGCCCCATTGCCCTTATGAGTATTAGCAACATTTGTGTTGCCAGAACTCCTGCAGTCGCGGGCAAAGTGCCCTACCTTGTTGCACTTGTGGCACTTCTGAGTACACGGGCCATTGTGGTGAAAATGGTACTTGGTGTACTTGGGCAAAAATCCCCCATACGGCTTCTTTTCATCTGTCCCCATATTGTAGACTTTGGCGACATTCTGCCTCTTGAAGGGTTGTTGTTGATGACCATGGTTGTTTCTCGATGAATCATCAGCCTTCCTTTTGTTGTTAGACTGTCTTTCCACATAGGTGCGGAGTTTCTGATCCATCAAGTCGTTGGCCAACTTAATAGTCTCATCCAACGTCTTGGGTCTGGCAGACATGACGTTCCTATAAATGTTATCAGGAAGTCCACTGATGTACTTGTCAACCTTCTCAGTTTCATTAGCAACAAACTTGGTACATATCAGGGTTAGCTCTTGGAAACGTTCAGTGTATGTTGGAACATCGTTCCCTTTGACCTTTAGGTTCCAAAACTCGATTTCTAGTTTCTTGACTTCACCCTGCGGACAATACTTATCCGTCATCTTCTTCTTGAGTACTTCCCAAGTCATTAAATATGCATTAAAACCTAAGGTTCTTATCTGACTATTCCACCAAGTTAAAGCAGCACCTAACAGAGTGCAGGTGGCAAACTTAACCTAATTTTCAATAGCACAACCACTGATGTTGAAGACTGATTCTATCTTTTCGATCCACCTAGTTAAACCGACAACGCCTTCAGTTCCTTTGAAGTTCAAAGGTTGACACTTCATGAAGTCAGCGTAGAAACAAGGGCGCGTAGTTTGCACATTCCTTCGGTTATCCCCGTGCGAACTATGGCTTCCATCTCCATTGGTAGAGTTCCACAGAAGAGCTTGATTAATCATAGCTTGAACGGATTCTGGAGTCATGTTGTTTGGATTGGTGTTGTTAGGTGAGGTATTTGGTCCTCGTCTTGTCACAGGTGCCATGATTCGTCTAAATCACAAGAGACAAAACGTGAGGTCATAATCATGACGATATATACAATAATTTACAGATGAGACAACAACACAAGAGAGGTATATAGTACAACATAACACATCTATTTCATTCATAACTTGGAAAATTTTATATGAAATAGTTTTTTTTACACAAAATACAATACAAAAGATCTAAGGCTATGCTAGCGGGGAAAACCCCTAATACTTAACATGCCTGAACAACAGCCTATCAAAATAAAATGACATAGACCACTAAATGTGACTATCAGCATCCCTAGAAGCATCCTGGTGATCTGGAACTCTAGCATCTGGTGCTGGCTGTCTAGCTCTCCTCCGCTGCTCTCGCAGTGCTAACAACTCGGCCTGCATGTCACCCATCTCTCGCCTCATGTCTCTCATCACACGGAGAGTCTCTATCATCTGTGCCTGACGCCTATGGTCAGTCTCTCAAAGCTCTGCCATCTCAGCTTGTTGCATCTGGGAGCGAGTCTCATGTACCTGGTGTTGTGTCTGAATAAGAGTACCCTGCAACTGTAGTTGTGTCTGATGTGCATGGAGCTGGGACTCGTGTGCATATACCTGCTCACGGTGTGTCTGAAGCTCATAATGGACCGCCTGACTCAATCCTATCGCATGAGCCCAAGCCTCTCGGGAAGCATAGGCCTCCTCCTCCACAATGAGTACCGTCTCCTGGAGAGTCATCCTATCCCCTATAAGTAAGTCGACCCGCTGCGAGTCCATAGTGACTCGCTGTGATATGCGAGTCCTACTATCCTGAGCATCCTCTAATAGAGCATATAAGTCCTGCGTATCATGCTCATGGAGCTCAGCAAGCTCTGTAACCCTAGTATTGACCTCTCCCACGGTCATAGGTGCTATCTCAGGAACTGCCTCTGCCGGATCCACCCAAGTATCCCTAATACCATACCCAACCTCTCTAATCCCTCGTCGTCTCTCTTCAGCATCTAAGGTGCTGACAAACCCATAGTCTACCCCTCGACCTCCGTCCCTTTTCCCCCCCCCACCCCTCTCTTTTTTTTTCCCCCCCCCCCCAACCCCCCCCCCCCCCCCCCCCCCCCCCCCTCCCCCCCCTTTCAGCAAGATCCACCCAAGTATCCCTAATACCATACCCAACCTCTCTACTCCCTCGTCGTCTCTCTTCAGCATCTAAGGTGCTGATAAACCCATAGTCTACCCCTCGACCTCTAGTAGGTCTAGCAGTAGAACTCTCTCCGACCTCATACCTAGAGCCTAGAGCAAACAAGCACGAACTCTTGCGAGGTGGCTGCTCGGTCTCGGGAACATCATCCCTACGGTCAACAAGTGGTGGTATGTATAGAGATGGAGGTAGTGGTGGTAGTGGAGGTAATGGTAATGCGGCAGTAACCGCATCAACAAGGGCCTGAGTGGAGGCTATCCTGAGTGTCTGGATTTGGGTTGGACACCCAGATAATGGTAGTAATGGTGATGGCACATGTGGTGCTGATGAACGTGCAGATGGAGCCGTGCACCTAGCAAGGCGCTCCCCTGTAGAGGGTGATGATAGTGAGGTAAGTGGTGATGGTGGTGGAGTAGGCATGGCTAGAAGTCTCTCAACCTCTGCCTTTAGTGGAAGGGATATGGAAGCCTGAAGCCGGACAATAATCCGAGCTCCAGTGGTAGTAATGTCAGTGGAGGGTGGTGGTATAACAGGCTTGGTTCCCTCATGTGGGGAAACAAGCTCAACAGTAGGTACAATAACAGCGGAGTCGGCCGGAGCTAAGTGCTCCTCCTCCTCCTCCTCCTCCTCGTCCTCATCATCGGCGTCATCCCCAGATAAATCGCCGTCATCATCCCCAGATGAATCGCCGTCATCTCTTCTCCCATCCTCATTACTCCTAAGGATCATCTCGGATCAGAACTCAGTAACATTTCCCTGGTGACTCAGCAGTAGGTGAATCAACAGGAGGTAATGGTTGCTCCTCAACCGGAAACTCATGCTCATCCTCCAATGGTATATACTCAGGGTATATAGGATCTGGCACGTAGTCAGGGTCATGTAGTTGTATAAACATAGGCTCACGCTCATCCTCGTCTTGTGCTACTAGTGGTGTCTGTGGTTCCTCGGAGTCAGGTATGTGATCCGGTAATGGTGGGGCTACCGGCTGTATAGGGAGTCTATCATATCCTAATACGATGACTCGTGGAGAACCTCCTTCAGATATCTCCCTCATTGCTCCTAAAATACCCTCTTGGCCAGAGTCGGTTATAGGACGGAAGTGTAGTAATCAGCAAGATGATGCAGAAGACATGACTGCTGTAAAAACAAAATAACTTATATAAGTATTACTTATAAGACTCTTATAGTAATATACATAGTATAATTTATATACGCGTATATCAATCATGCAAGCACTTAGTAAACTACTAATGCTAAAACAGTGTATGTCATGTAAGCATGTATGCTAGATTGCAAACAAGTAATGTATGTGTCCCGTGCAAACCCCCTTTGAAATTTGCAGTGTTTGAAAATGGTTATAGTCCAGACAAAACTTTTGACCTGGTTCTCTATAACCTTGGCTCTAGATACCAATCTGTAACACCCCCAAATCTGGGTAGCAGCGGAATGTTGAATATCCGAGGGCGTTACTTCATAGATCAATAGCACAAGATATGAGAACGACCACTAAATGTGTCGTTTTAAAAGATACATTAGATTTAACAAAATACTTGTTCATTACATAAGCTCATGGCTTCAAATTGTTCGACAATATAAGTAAAGATTTCGGTTTATAACAAATGTTCCCAAAATGTAATACGACCCCAAATCTTTAGTATTGACTCTCTCCAAAGAGTGACCCCCAATGTATCTGGGCACCTCGTGCCTTATTGACCTGAGAAAAACATGCTTAAAACGTCAACATAAAGTTGGTGAATTCATAGGTTTATGTATATAAATTTCAGGACCGCAAGATTTCCAAGTGTATGATTAAGCAACAAATGCAAACATCATAAAAAGTAATTATGTTTTCCTAAGCTCATGACACTGAAGCTCGATATGTATGAATGCAAAAAAATTGCCAATATTTGCCCGTGAATGATGTTCTAACCCGCAACATCCCAAATCCGACATGGCATGCATCCGTTGGTTCACTCCGTGACACCAGTGAGAGCTACTCACCCAGATGGGGATGTCAATCCCAAATAGATCTATTTATAACACTCGTGCTTACAATCTAGTAATTGATAGTTCATGATAATGGGCTCAGTGGGTTATCGCTACTTAGGCAAACACGTAATCATTGTATAAAATGTACACTTGCGTCCAATTTGTAAAACAAAGCATGTTCTCACCCCAAAGATGTAATTCATTTAAATAACTATAAAACATGGGGCTATGAACTCACCTTAGTAAATAGTCCTCTGAAAATGATAATTATATCCAAGAATGGCAATGAATCACACCGTCAAATACCTAAGTAAATACGGCCAGTCTTAGTCTACAAGTTTAGGCTAACGACTTAATGCATAAACTACAACAAATGGCTAGTTTATATATATATACTGTTATCACTTGTGTGGTGATGCACATGTTTAAGTATATGTGTTATATACGTATTTATTAATTGTGTAGTTTATGTATTTAAAACCGTGTTTCTAATTTGAATAATATCCACATTACATTATACCCGGTTCGATATGCCAAGTACTTATAAAACCACTTTTGCTTCATAAAATACCCTTAGGTTTCTGAATTGGCAAAAATGGCCCTTGTAGTTTTAAATAGCCAGTTTACAATTTATACCCTTAAGTTTTTCATATTTACACTTTTAGTCACTCTACTTTACAAAAGTCACACTTTGGTTTAGTTAATGACCCAAACAGCCCCTTAAGTTTTACAAATGACAAAAACAGTCCTTTAACTTCCAAAAAACAGTGTGATGGGCAGTTTCAACCCTCAAGTTTCAAAGTTGACACTTTTAACCCCTCAACTTGCCAAAATCGCATTTTAAGTCCGATTAAGTTTTAAAAAGTGGCAACAAGTTTTATTAAGCTCTAATAAACAAAACCAACTGTTTTGGCTTATAAATAAGCTTGGATGAGCTTATTTGGGCTTATTGGGCTTTTCGGCCCAATAACAATTCGAATTTAGCTCTTAAGGGTCCAAAAGGGTTTTTAAGGTGACAAGGACTTTCATTAAGCTCAATTAAGCCATTTAAACTGTTAGGCTTATAAATAAGTTTGGATGAGCTTATTTTGAGTCTATTGGGCCTGCGGCCCATTAAATAAAACCCGGTTAGCCTTTTAGGTCCATTAATATTTATAACTAGCTTTTCAAGTTGGCGTATGATATAATTAAGTTACTTGAGCTTCAATAAGCTGCTTTGGCTCAATGGCTTATTCCATAAGCCATAAGCTACGGCATTGGGCTTGATGGGTCCATTAAGGCCCGATAAGGGTTTTAAGGGTGTATGGGCCTCACACTTGGGTTCATTGGCCTTCTAGGCTTCCTAATAAGCCCATAAACTGAGTAGGCTTGCTAATAAGCTGAATAAGCTTATATTTGACTATTGGGCCTGTCTTGGGCCTCGCTAATGCTCGATGGAGTTTCATTTGGCCACATAAAGATGCCATTAGGCACTTAGCCGTAAACCAACCCTTGATATAATTATGTGCGACATGTTTGTGGGTTTTAGGCTTAAGAGTGGCCTTATACGCTCACTGTGGTGCGTGTACTGTTCTTAAACATTCCATTCTCACGTTTAAGTGAACCCATTATGTCATGGCTTAATTTTAAGATACGTTCTTGTTTAAGAGAGGGTTTAAGAGTTGTAAGAAGTGTTTAAGGTAAATGTGAGTGTGTATATATAGGCATGAGAACTAGTTACATTTCCTAGTCCCACAATCAAACCAAACCGTGCCCTAGGTTAGTGGTTTTGAGGTTTCTAGTTACTCTTTACTGGTTTTGCTAATACAACCTAGTACAATCCTTAATTACCATATATTTGTACAAGATTTACCTAGGATTTGACATGATTTCATGGTTTGTGTAAGCTTGTATGTTGCCACGAGTTTCCAAGAGAGAAAGAGAGCAAAAGGTTATTATCCATTGTGTATTAAGGATAACTACGGACATTTAGTACAAGTCTTAATTAAAATCTTGATGTACAAGTACTTAGTAAAATTTCTAGTTGATTTAGCACATGTGACAAAAGTTTTATGGGTTTCATTTGCCAATAATCAGCCAACATGGGTTATCAACACAAAATATAATAAATTTTGCGTTTAGGGATTAAAAGTGGGTATTGGTTTGAGTCTAGGTAAGTTTAGGTATTTCCGGGGTGTCTCTAAATGTATTTTATTGCGAAACGTAAGCCTTTTACGTGACCAATAAAAATAAAATACGCAAATTTAATAATTATCTTCTTAATAATTATATAACTCTTGTTTGACATAAACCTTAATTTATATGGTGACCGTTTACGTTAAATGATTATTTCTAGTCTACGCGATTTAGCTTAAAAGTTAAATTAAAAGTAAACGCGTATCAGACCAAAATAAATAGTGACGAATAATAGGAGTCGTAAAATGACCTGAAATTGAGAAATGTTACACACTGTAGGTTATCTAATGTCTTCAGGTCGTTGGCTTTCCTGGAAGTTTGAACTGCGAGATTTTGAACGAGTGTTTGATAGTAGTCCAGTTCGTGTCATGTCCGTGTGATGTTCTAAGAAGTTCTGTGGTGTCATCTATAGTGCATTGCTTTTGTTTTCCACGTAAAATTGGGTCCTCGCTTTGAGTTTCCTCTAAGTTTGAAATCAAAATCTTATCTCGTCGAAGTTGCTTAACTTTCCTAACGAGAGTTTCGTTTGGTTCTTTCATAACCTGAAATCAATCATCAAACAACTTCCGACGGGATGATAACTAGTTAATCAACGGCTAGGTTTCACTTAGGGTTCATCACATGTCAACCACAAAAATCCAGTGGGTGTTCGTAGGTCAAGGTGAACAATTTTGCTAAGGAAACTGCTAGTCCATTGTAATGACCTAGTCTACTATATTAGAATCAACATTGTTTATCCTTTCTTATTGCAAAAGACTAACGCTTGTACTTAGAATTCAATGGAGGTAAATTTCATCACGCAAGAATTAGAAGTCAATTAGGGCTTAGTGTTATGGTCATAGTTTATGTGACATGGTTGACTACGACCAAATTTGGAATCATGGCGTTCCTATCCAAGCTCATCCTCCTAAGTGAGAAAAAGGGGAGTGGGTCAGACACAGTAATTATCCGCGGCTAATAAAAAGCAAGGGTAAAGCGTAGCACGTCCATGGGCAAAATAATCATAAACCTTAATCAAAGTAACCAACTTTGCTTCCTTCTTTGAAAATATATTTCCTTGTTAATGAAGGAAATTGGAAAATCATCTAGAATAGATGACGAAGTTGTTCAAGATCATAGACAACGAGATGATAATGATCTCAAGATGACAAGATCAACCCAATGAAAAAGAGGTTGAACCTAGAAGAAGCAAAAGGGCAAGAACTAAGAAATCGTTTAGACCCAATTTTATTTCTTTTATGGTAGAAAATGAACCTACTTCTTATCGAGAAGCGATAACTTCCTCGGAATGGCTTAATGGAAAGAAGCCATTAAAAGTGAAATAAATTGTATTTTACAAAATCATACTTAGGAGCTCGTGGATTTACTTTCGGGTTGTAAACCACTAGGCTATAAATGGATCTTCAAGAAGATGAAAGCCGATGGCATCATTGACAAATACAAAGAAAGATTGGAAATCAAAGGATTTAGACAACAAGCAGGTCTATATTACTTTGATAGTTATTCTACACGAATAACCCAGTTAAGATGATACTTGCTATTGCGGCATTAAGAAATAGGGAAGTTCATCAAATGGATGTGAAAATGACATTTCTAAATGGGGATTTAGAAAAAAGTACTATACATGAACCAACCTGAGGGTTTAATGGCTCATAGACTAGAGAGCAATGTTTATAGGCTTGTTAAGTCATTATATGGCTTAAGGCAAGCTCCCAAACAAGGACATCAATTTTCACCATATCATGTAAGAATGTGGATTTGAAATTAATGGATGTATTTGTGATCGATAATATATATGTATTCTCGTGTTTATACTTAGATGGTATAATTAATTATCACTAGAAGTGATAACAAGATAAATAAATCCACTAATGACATGTTGGAGTTAAGATTTGACATGAACTTCATTAGTTGTTGAATATGGTTCTTGAAACTAAGGTCATGTGAACCAATATGGATTTGTTTTAAAGTAAAAAAAACATTATAAGAACAATATTCTTGAGAGGTTCAATGTGGGAGATTCTGGCCTAGCTAGAATTCAATGACATCTTTTAATCTAAAAGTGTTGCCTATTTTGAATACTCAAAGAATATTGAGCATCTTATGTGTTTTATGACGTGCGTCTGACCTGATTTAGACCTTATAGTCAGGTTAATTAGATATGTAGTAATTCAAGTGAGGACCATTTGAATAAGTATTACATGAGTACTATGATTGCATTATGGAAGATATCCGGTTGCTATCAAATGATTAATGGTGTGTCATTTTATACACTATTTCGGGGTCATTTAACCCCCTAAATCATGCAAATATGCCCAGATTACGTGCTTAATCATTTGTTTTCAGGTTTTTAGCACTTAGATAGCTTTGGAGGAAATACACGTGAATTTGCTCATTTGGAGAAGAAACGGACAAGATTACGGACCTACACCAAATCTCTTGAAGATTTATGCAAACAGTGGCTGGAGACGGCGTCGCAGGCATAAAGCGACCTCGTCGTGATCTATATAGTGACAGCGTCAGGAATATCACGATAGCGTTAGTACGTGACCGACTTAAAGAGGATCTAGAATCATCTACATGGCGACGGCGTCAGGATTACAAAGCGACACCGTCGCTTCGACATCTCTATAAATATAAATCCGTTTTAGGGTTTTATGTGTGTAACTTTAGGATAATTTTGTATAAACCTAGGGAGATGAACCCTAGTCATTTTAGGAGCTTTATAGGTTGTTTTAGGGCCTCAAAACCCTATTGTACTACCTTGAATTCATGTTTTAATCAAGCAAGGTTATTTATCATATTAATCATTCAATATGTCTATGTGTTGTTTGATTGATTTATCTTCTTGCTTTCTTTATAACATGCGAGGCTAATCCCTCCTTCGTATTTATCTATGATTGCATGAAACTTAGGTTGTAGATCCTTTTGATGTTGCTTCTTGTTGATGAATGTGCGCGTTAGGCTTTAGAAAATCAGCTTTTTTCTGTATCGCTATTGATATGTCTAGGGAAACGCAAGTAGTGTAGAAAGGATACCATCGGTAACAGTATTCAGACTACCTTACCCACTATATGGTTGATCCCTCTTAAGTGATTTCATATGAATTTAATATACTCTTAGGGGCCTTGTAATAGTCTTCATACTACCTTACTTATGCGTTGCCTTAACGGAATATTAAATAGACGGCGGGTTCTTGTAATCCGTTCATGACCTAGGAAATACTTATACAGATCATCACAAGTGTGACAAAGCAACGGATCTAGGAGAAGCAATTTAAGGAGTAGTGCATGATTATGATTACTTATCATAAAGTTATCACCAGTAGATTAGATATTAATTAGTTTAGTTATTAGTTAAACAAATCAACCTCTCAAACCATAGACTTACCTGCTTTCTATTAAATATAAAAACACAAAAATAATCTTCTCTCAACCCCTAGAATTCTGTTAGACCATGATCAAGCCTTCCGAACCTATTCCCCTAGAGAACGATAACAACCCCCGAGTCTTGCCTATACTACACTGCAACGATTAGGTACACTGCCTAGGGGATTGTAAAACTTCCTGTGAAGTCTTTGCAACCCTCGCATCAAGTTTTTGGCGTCGCTGCTTGGGGAATAGTTAGGTTTCGATCATACTTTAACTTAGTTCTACTCACTTGAATCCTTTCAAGTAAGATTTTAATTCCGTATATTAGCTTTCTTGTAATCTATCTTTTCTTTGTGTTAATTGTTTCGTAATCCATTCTCGTCAACCACCGTGGGAGACGCGAATCCTATCCGTACTCTTGGAGATTACTCCAAACCTAGCTACGAAGGCTACAGGAATACCATTGAGCTCCCCGTATTTAACACCCCCAAATTTTCAACGCAGCGGAACATACAACTTTGGGTGTTAATTCATAGTACACTTACATAAGAATATAGAAAACGACTAACGTTTTAAGACATTGTTCCATTTAAGATAAAATCAGAGTAATTAAACATTCGTCCCACAGGATCGTTACCAGATTCCCAATACAAGTTTCTTGAACATTTGATAAATCGTTTGATAAAATGGAACAATATACAAGTTTCTTTAAAAACTTAAGCGTAGACTCCCCGAACACAGCATCCATCACCCTTGGTTATCTGAGATAAAACATGCTAAAAACATCAACAACAATGTTGAGTGAATCCATAGAGTTTATAATAAAGAGTAATAGTAATTTAGAACACAAGTTTCTCAAACAGGAGACATTGCAACGAATACAATGTATCAATTCATCTTTATCGCATTGAGCTCATGACACCGAACATTAACACTACATATTTATATATGTCTAAATTTGCCCCTGATACTAGGTATTATTGCCTCATACCTAAATTGTCTCAATACAAAACGTCTGTTTGACATAGGTGTTCTCAATATGGATTCAGACCCTGGACGGGGTTGTCAAGCCCAATAGATCTATATATTTGTACTAGCGTTTACCCTGAAAGGTAATTAACGGTTTATGAAATTAGGGACTTTGGCAATAGCTACTCATGCATATAATCTCGTAATCGGGTCCAGCACACCATAAAATCACTTGTGTTCAATTTTATAAAACAAGCATGTATCTCCCTCGCGGGGTTTATAGAAACAATTTAAAAGTTAAAAGGCGAGGCTATGAACTCACCTTAGGTAGAAGTATCGGATAAGAAAATTAACAACGAACGAACAATGACGACAACTGGTATGTGCTTAATTACACATACCTTTTACCTAATAAAACGAGCCTAAATGACCAAAAACGGACATAAAATGCCAAATATATGTGTGTTTTGCTTTGTATATTGTGCAGGTAATGGATATTCACTAAAGGACAAAAACGAAGCCAAAACCGACAAAACCGAGCACGGGAATGGATAGAGCGTAAAAAATCAAAGTCAAAGTCAACAAGTCAAAGACGAAGCCAAAACCGAAAAAATCTTAAATGAACCAACCTGCACCCAAGTTAATGGGCCGAGTCAGCCCATTAAGCCTATTTGTTAAATCAAAAGCCAAAAATTCTATTTAATTAAAGCCTGGCCCAAATTAAGTAACCAAAGCCCAACATATAAGCCCATGAACCAAACACTAACACCCATTAACCTTTTACCCATTTTCTTTACACCGCCAGTCCTTGGTTAGTTACATCATTAGTTCCCAACCATTTACATAATTAGTCCCTCAACCCAACTTTCCCCTAACCCCGTTAATCCTTTTTCCATTAACACCCGTTAACCCAAACAACCAAATCAAAAATTCCCACCAATACTACTATTCATCAGTCACTCTCACCTCTCCCCTACACCACGACAAACAACACTCACACCCCTTAACCTAAACCCCACCCCAGATGAAAACAAAGCCACTTTGGCAATCCCTTAGAATTTTACTAGACAAAGTTGATCAAGGGCTTAGATTGGGTTCAAAGAAGCACAAATTAGTTTCAAAGGCTAGGATTTCATGGCTTGAAGAGCACTCTCAACTTCTCCTCACAGAAGAAGCACACTTTCGAGACCTAGAACCTTCTCTACTCGGTTATATATAGAAGACTAGTTTCTTTGTTTAGGGGATGTAATTTTTATCTAGTTTTTAAATAGCTTTTTATTGTATCTTTCAGCTTATATTAAGTTTGTTTTAGCTTATTGTACCTTTTTTAAAAAGCCTTGTATTGTTTTTCTTAGTTTAATGAAATTTAAGTGTTTATGTTAAAATCCGTTTTTATGTCAATGTTATGAAAATGTTTATTAATCTCTTATAAGCTCTTGTTTACTCATATTTAAGCTGTTTAACTTAAGCTATATAAACTTTTTTATAGTTTATATAGCTTGAGTCTTTTTTCACTCAAAAAGCTATTTTGGATGACAAGCCAGACTTGAAAGGGCTTGTGGGTTTTTACTAGCTTATGAAAACAAGCTAGAGCTTGTTGATAAGCTCTTGTGAGCAATTTAATACCCTTGTTTGAGCAAAGGGTCTTGTAAGTTCACTTTTTGCATTTTAGCTTAAAAATCTGTTTTCTTATTTAAACTTCTTATTTTCTGCTTATCTTTGCTTATTTATGCTTATTATGTCTTAGTATTGCTTAACATGCTTAGCTTGTAGTCTAAAACTTATTTGTTCAAGTATTTCTCATAGTCTGTCTTATTTAGCTTAAAACTGCTTATTGAGTTTGCTTATTCAAAAGTGCTTATCTTTTGTTGGAAATTGCTTAATATTGCTTAATATTGATTGTTGGTTATCTATTTTTAATTGATTTTGGCTTATTCCAGTTTAAATTAGCTTTAAAATAGATTATCAATACTTAAAGGAGTGTTTGGGTTAAGAGGTGAAATGGGTCAAAAAGGGTGTAAAACTGTTTTGGGTCATTAAACTAAATTTGTCAAGCTCTTTTAAGTTATTTTAATCAGTTTTAAAAGTTTTTAAAGTATAAAATCAAGTTTTAAGGGTTGAGCTACAAGTCCTTTAAAACTGTGGTCTTGGAAGTTTTTCAAACTGTTGATAATGGATTTTTGTTTAAAAGATTGTTTTGAGGCTTTGTTTAGTGTTCTTTTAGAGTTTAAATGCAGTAGGAAAAAGATAGTTAAGAGTACTTTTGTCTTGTGGTTTTGAAACTCAAATCTGTCAAGTGCATTTTCAGTTTTAAAGTTTTTAAAAGCCATTTTTCAATCTTAAATTTAGATTAGTTAAAGTAGGTTTTAGAACTTGAAATGGAAAACATAAGCTCATTGTAGTATGAACTTTATCTGTTTAAGCTTATTTTAGGGTTTAGAACTTAATTAGATATCTGAATTTAGGGCTGCACTTTGCCTTTTAGTTTTTTCAAAAACTTGAAAAAAATCACTCAACATATACTGAGTTAAACAGTCCTTTTTATTTGGATTTTTCATAGCTTATCTGAGTTTCAAACTGCTTTTTCTTGGCTGAATCTTGTTGCTTATAGGATAAGCTTAATCTATCCTTTTGGTCTTTAAGCCATAAGGATAGCTTAAGTGGATTAAAAATAGGCTTGTAAGTACCCCTTTAGGCTGTTTGGTTAACAGTTTTAGCCATAATTGCTTATTTGATTTGTGAGTTTATGGCTTATTGAATGTGCTTAATTTGTGTTTAGGATTGCTTATTAGGTTAGGTTAATAGTCCTAGTAGCTTACTTGACTTAGGTTTGAGCTTATTCAAGCTTAAAAGCAAATTCATTTAAGTGTTAAGTATTTTTAGCTGCCTTAGTACCTTTTAATGCTTGCTAGTTCACTTTGGTTGCTTATTTTTAATTAGAATAGCTTATTAGGTTTATGTGTTTATCTGAGAGTAGATTATTTGTTAAATATTTGCTTATTGAGTCCTAAAAAAGCCTCACAGTTAGCATAATCTCATTTAGTTAAAATTTTGCAAACTGTCAGTTTAAGTTAGCTTATTTCCAGCTTATTTGTAAGTTTGATAAAAAGTTCTTTTTTAAAATTTTTTCATTTTTGCTTATTTTATAACTTTTTAAAAAAAGAAAACAAAAAAAAATGTTTTATAAAAAAGAGAGGCCACAAGGGTCGAACCTGTGACCTCTCCCTTTCACACAACACCTTAACACAACACACCTTAACCAACTGCCATTGGGTCTTTATCATTTAGACTTTACCAAATTTAATACTTACCCTCTTTTTTTA
>BQNB010038057.1:0-42288 GCA_026074375.1 Tanacetum coccineum | reverse complement strand
AACATTAAAGAGATCAAGAATCATCCACTAGATCAAGTCATAGGAAATCTTAATCAAAGAACCTTAAGGTCTCAAGCCCAAAATCATAGTATTTTTTTTTGTTTTATATCTACGATAGAACCTAAAGATGTAAAAGAGGCATTAAAGTGGTTGTAGCTATGCAAGAAGAACTAAATCAATTTATAGCTAATGATGTTTAGGAATTAGTCCCTTTACCCATAAGTCAATCGGTCACAGGAACAAAATGGGTCTTTAGAAATAAATTAGATGAAAACGGTATAGTATCTAGAAATAAGGCTAGATTAGTGACACAAGGATATAATCAACAAGAATGTATAGATTATGATGAAACATATGCTCCGGTAGCTAGGTTAGATTCAATTATAATACTTCATGTTATTGCTTGTGCAAATGATTTAAAATTATATCAAATGGATGCAAAAAGTGATTTTCTAAATGGTTTTATAAACGAAGAAGTTTATGTTGCTCAACTTCCGGGGTTCATTGATATTCAAAAATCAAACTATGTTTATAAACTTAAAAAGGCTTTGTATGGTCTTAAGCACGTTCCCAAAGCTTGGTATGATAGACTAAAAGCATTTTTGATAAAACACGAATATTCAATGGGAATGGTCGATAATACACTTTTTACTAAGAAATCAAAGTCACATCTTATCATCGTTCAAATATATGTCGACGACATTATTTTTGGTTCCATGAGTCAAAACTTGTGTGATGATTGAGTATGATGGGGGGGTTGAACTTCTTCTTGGGTCTTCAAATTAAACAAATGGAAGACGAAATATTTTTTAATCAATCTAAGTACATCAAGGAGATGTTAAAGAAGTTCGGGTTGGAAGATTCCAAACCAACCAAGACGCCGATGTCAACGGAGATCAAGCTCACTAAGGACGATGAAGCCGACTCTGTGGATAGCTCTAAATATCAAGGTATGATTGGTAGTTTACTTTATTTAACCGTAAGTAGGCCCAATATTATGTTTAGTGTTTACTTATGTGCTCGTTTCTAAGAAAATCCTAAGACTATCCATTTAGAAGTCGTTGAGCGTATATTTAGGTATATTAAAGGAACTAGTCACTTAGGATTATGGTATCCGAAAGGAACCGGAGTAGAAACTATAGTTTATGCCGACTCCGACCACGCAGGCGATTACGTTGATCGCAAAAGCACTAGTGGCATTTGTACGTTCATGGGATGTTGTTTAACATCTTGGTTCGCTAAGAAACAAACGGCCCTTTCTATCTCCACGACCGAAGCCGAATACGTCTCCGCCAGGAAGGCATGTCAACAAGCACTATGGATGAAACAAGCTCTCATCAACTATGGCATACGCCTCGATGACGTTCTGATAATATGCGACAATAAAGGCGCCATCGACTTAAGTAAAAACCCCGTACAACACTCTAGAACCAAACATATAGAAATAAGTCACCACTTTCTACGTGATAAAGTCCAAAAGGGCAACATTTCTATCGAGAAAGTTGTATCCGAGGATAATATAGCCGATATATTTACTAAGCCTTTAAAAGGTGAAGTATTTAATTATTTAAGATTAGGATTAGGAATGATGGAACTTATCATGGATAGTGATTCTCCATCATCTCAAAAATAATCGTAAGCGGTAATTTAATGAAGTTAATCATTAGTCAAAAGATGTTAATTCTCATTACAAGTTCCAATTACAAAACTTTTGATCGTGAACATAATCGAGATTAGAATTTTATTAGATTAAGAAAATATTAATAAAATGACCATATGTATTTTCACAATCTACATGTATGGTCAATACATGAAATTATGAAATCGATTGAAAAGGACGACAAGAACAATCATCGAATTACAACTCACACTTGTGTTGACGATGTTTTGTTAAGTCTAATTTTTCATAAATAATTATGTTATTAGCAATGGTCAAACTTATGCTAAAATATAACACATTCCTAGTAGGATCGACTACATTGAAATTCCATCGGGAAATTCACGACAAGTTGCAAGATTTGTTCAAAACTTGGATGTCGACTTTGAAAATTATATCACATACTCCTAATAGTATATACAACATACTTCAATTGTCAAAAACACAACACCATATCTCAATTTACTCAAAAATCAACTATGTCTGTATTTGACGACACCTGCGGACCACGGATCCACCATAGGGAGATCCGCGCGTTGTTTAGGTGGATCCGTGTATTAGTAGGATACCCAACTTTTAAATTGTTGGACCACTTGCCTTCTCCTCTAATAATACACCACCTCCTACTTCTCATACCACCCAAGATTGAGCATTCTCGCCAACATCATTTCAAGCTATAATTAAGATAGAGCCATATACTTCAAGATATCTACTATCATAATTGTAAGTTTTTCTTTTCTAAAATCTTTACTTTAAAACACTTAATTTTATTTCTATAAGATTTGAAACAATAGATTAACTAATCTTTCTATAATTGGAATGTACACTTATTGTGATTCGCCAAAACCCCAAGTTATGTGTTTTCAAATGAAAACTCACAATTGGGAATTTCTCTAAATAGTTAATACAAATCAAAAATGATTATTCTCTCATAAATGAACACTCAAGATTTACAATTGATGTATTATCTTGATCTATTTACCTTACGAGAAAAAGCAAAATGAACATGTGCGATTAACTACATCATGTACATAAATCACATACATATATCATAACTCATCTTCAACACATTTATCTATATTTTAAATATAAATTTACTAGGTTCAGTTATACTTGGAATGATGAAACCCGACTACAAAAGAACCAAAACCTACATACCAAAAATCCATCACCAAAGGTCTACTCTAAACAATGCCAAAAACTCTTTTAAAACCCTTCGAAATCGTTTCATTCATGAAGGAAGACACATTGAATCCCCCTTCACCTTTGGCAACGACATCGTTGATCAATTCAAATCCATTCAATTTGATTGTATCCTTACTTATAATGGTCATATTTGTCCTCGTTTCATCATCAAATTCTATCACAAATTCTAATTAGTTCGTAATGTGCGTGATATGTCTCTTTCGATTGGCTTCACCATTCGAGACAAAGATTTCATAATGTTACTTGAAAAATTCGGTCAAGTCCTTCAAATTCCATACAAAGGAACATGTATCTTCTCAAAGGAATGTTCATTAGAACTTTTGAACACTACTCGTGAAAAACATGTCTCCTATCAAACTAACCTTCCAAACATTAGAGACGTCATTCAAAACATTTGCATTCCATCAACTCATCAAAATTGCTCAAATCCTACCATTATCCTCTAAGATAATATTCCTCCCAACATCAAGGATTGGGAACTCATCATTTGTGAGAATGTCATTTGTGTTGACACTCACAAAAGCTCCATAGATGCATGCTCTACCATCATGCTCTATCATCTCAAAAACTCTCAAGACTTTAACCTTGCCTACTTCATTGCTCATAAAATTAAGAGTGTCAAAAATAGAGTCAATTATCCTCTTTCATATGGTTTACTCATTACTCGTCTATACCAAATCATTATTGCTAGACATCCTAAACTCTTTCGTCCTCACCATACACTACAATTCATTTTGCACTATCGAATGATCAACTCCATCAATAGGAAGAATGAGAGAAAGAGGAATGAGAGTGAAGAAGTTAAGCTTGACATTCCTTACTCACCATTATCAGTGGAAAGCTCAAACCAATCATCTCCTTTGCTAAGATATTGGTCATCCGTGGATCAATTTTAAATTAGGCATAACTCATTCTCTATGAATCATATATTTCTATTTTAGGACAATATTATGCTATCTTAATGAATGATAGTAGTATATTTTGTGTTGGACCATGCTATCTTGGATAAGTGTATGCTAATGAATGCTATGCATGTTTTATTTTTGTTAGAAATAGGTTTATCTTTGTTGAGGAACTTCATTACATTTACTGTTAGTTTATATGTCTTTCGTGAACCCACGGATCTACCATAAGTAAGATCCGTGATATTATGGTGGATCCGTAGGAACTGCAATCAGACAACTTTATCTACTTTACTTTACCCTCTATTATTTGCATTCATCCTCTTAAACCTTAGGATAAAATACCTCCTTCGTATAATCTAAAAATTCCTTATGTCAAAGCATACACTCCATGTCTTTTATAAGACACACCAACACAACCTCATATTCACAATCAAATGTCTACATCCTTAAATGACTCCACACCTATAATTAAAAAGAAAATCATCCAAGAACATCTATCAAAACTTAAGTCAGATCAAATTGATCCAAATGCTACTCCTCCTGAAGTCTTAGAATCAAGACAAGCTCATTTTCACCTCGTGACATGTTAATGTTGTAGTAACTCACAATGTGAAATTGGTTTACTATTATGTGAGTATATTCAAGAACACACTCCACAAAATGAAAAACTCTCTCTCCACAAAAAGCTGGATCACTTAATCCCAATCACCAATCACAACCCTCATCTACACATGTGTCGATGTTGTACTAACAAAGTTAATCAACTTCAAAGCCTACAAGAAGGATTTCATTTCATTTGCTCCTACATCCAACATCATCTTGGATCCTCAAACCCACCATATCTTCCACACTAAATACACTCTTATGGTACCTCAAACCCTTTGGATTATAAGGAAGACCAGACTTTATCCTAAGATTTAGGATTTTTAGTTATTTTCTTTTCTTTTCTTTTCGAATTTAACTTTCTTGTCTTATAGGCTTTAACGTCAAATTTTATGTTTCATCCCTTATAATGGATTTAACATTATTTTAATTTGTTGTGTTGATGATGGATGTTTATTGCGTAAAATGTATATGTGTGCATTTGTGATTGTCATATATATATTTACTTGTCGACTAACTTTGTTTTGTAGCACGCATCCATAGCTCGATTCCTTGGTGCCCCAAACGAGGGGGAGCATACACCAAGGGGGAGGACTTGTAATATTGTCTCTATTTTTTTTACTTTGCATTCATACTCAAGTGACTTCACATTCATCAAAGACAAGACTTGCAAGAACCCCCTCAACAACACACTTTTTGCTTCGATAAAAAAGGGGAGAAGAGATTGTAAACTCATCCACTAAATACTTATTTAGTAACTTTTAAATAAGCATGAGTTTATATTTTGTCATCATCAAAAAGGGAGAGATTGTTAATACAAATATTAGCGTAAAAACAATATTTATATTTAATGATCTTCATGTTTTGATAATAACAAATATAATGTCATACTACGTAAAAGTTTACGTAAACAAGTTATTTAGTCAAAAGTTTACTTGACGACGACAAATCACTTAAGGTATGAATATGGCATTATTAAAGATGGTTAATGATCAAAGAAAAATATTATCATTTGCATAAACCTTTTCTAATCAAATGATTTAAGTTAACACATGATTAATTACAAGCTATTTATATTAATCATGTAAGACAAAATAAGATTAACCATAAGTGGAAACAATCTTTCCAAATCTTTTCAAATCTTTCCCAATCCAGAAAATCTTTTCTTATTGGTGATAAGAAATATTTTCTTCTAGAAGAATCTAATAAATTAGTTTTATTAAGTACAAAACAATATTTTGTATAGATTTAGGGATAATCATAAAATGACAAATGCTGTCTCAACTCCACCAATACACGGGACGGATCCAGGCTATGGTGGATCCGTGAGTCGCACAAATCATTTCTCTGGGACAGATTTGAATTTCAAAAGGTTGCCTATAAATATCAACCTTAAGCTTTCATTTTAAACAACTCTTGACAAATATTTTACACACATATTTTATCTTTTGTATATTCTTTGATCATTATACTTGTTACATAATCCATTACAAGTGATCAACTCATTCCACTCTTTAGTGAAGAACACTCAAGAAGACGTCAAGCTTTAAGTGTTATTAGTTTAGTTGTGTCATCACGTTTGTGATAATCATCCATCTTGTATATCCTGTGTTGTGTGTTGTGTGTATCATATATGTATGATAGGTTAGTATTTAGGCCACAAAATACATAGTGTGTTAGATTGGTTCTATCTCGAAGTAGAACTCGGTATTTAGTTTAGTACCATAAAAAGTGTAAGTGACGTGTACGGTTTCCTCCGCCTAAAGGGAGCTTGTTGAGATAGTAAAGATAACTCTCAAGTTGGGTACTTGGGGAGTGGAGTAGGGTGAAGAGGAGCTTCGTAGCCGAACCACTATAAATCATTGTGTCATCGGTTTGATCTTTCTTATCTTTACTTGTTCATATTTCATAGATTGTTTATTTACTTATTGCGTCGCTATCATATACACTTGTGTATATCTCTTGACAATCTAAGTTTTATTTTTAAAATGGTAAAAACTATTCAACCCCCCCCCCTCCCTTTTCTAGTTTCCACATACTCTTAAAGATAACTCAACTTCTTTTGAGCTATATTGTAATACAAAGCTAAATATGCTCTTTTGAGATTTTAGTCTCGTATCATTTTGGTGTTCGCTCTCAACGTTATAAATGAAATATAAGTTATTTCTACGAGTAGTATAGCTTGATGATGATGGGGAGGTTGGTTTGGGCACCTGGATCATAGGCCATGCATGTATATTCACAAAGGATCTAACATTTAAGCGATACTTACTTTAACACAACTTAAGTACTTCATGATGCTTCCTACTCTTGCCCGTCTACTCTAGTTAAGTTAAAGTGCTATTAGACACATTTTTTATAGCATAAGAAAAGTCATTATCTAAGCATACAAAATCATCTAAATGTATCATATAGATATAAAAATTTAACTATAGACCGAGTAATCCTGACCCCCGACCCCTTCCCCCATCCCCCATCCAAGATGTGTATAGTCTGAACTTATGTCTAATCTATTAGAACGCATTTAACATCAAACATCTCAGCATGTTATAAGTTAATTTTTTATACATATTTAATGTTTGAATAAAAAATAAATAATCCAAGCTTTAAAAGACCATCAAGATAAATAATGATCAGGATGTTAACGATGACGACGATCAAGATGGTGAATGCGATCTAATGAGAATATATTTATAAAAAGAAAACGCGTTTCATATCAAATCCAAATAGGTAACTACAATGATGATCACGGTGAATGTAATTCACTTTTGAAAACGAAAAAGGAATGTCATTATTTGGCAGTAGTTGAGATCCCCTTTAAATCAAGATCTTGTTTATACATTACTTGGGAAGGATTGCCCAATATTATGTGAAAGGCACGATGGGTGATCAAATAGTCCTGACCGAATGAAGATGTAAAACTAATAAGAACCATATTAGTTTTGGTTATGCTGATGTGATAAATGCCAACAGTGGAGACACGAAACCAAACTTTGGTTCTGCAGTGAAAAAAGACGAATAAAGGAGCACAAAATAAAACATAGAAGAAATCAAAAACAAGAGGGACGAGATTGCAGCCTTTGATGAAAACCATAATCAAAAGCAAAAGCGTAGCAATGAAAGTAGTGTGGGGATCATGCGCCTGAGTTGTTGGGGGTAAAGCATAAAAATGGTGATGGAATGATACATTAAATGGTCAAACAATTTATTCAGTGAAGCATAATCAATGGGTGTAGTGTCCATTTTTTCTATTTTACAGTTGGACCAACTTGTTTTTCTTTCATTTTTAATCTACTATCTTCAGCCAACCTTAAAGTATCTTCATCATCAATCACATCCCCTCACATCACAACATCGAATCCAAGAGACCCCATGCGGTTCTTGGAAACTTAAAGTTTGTAAACAAATGAGATAAACATCTACGGTATGGAATGGCAATTCTAGAGGGAATGATGAGTGACACGATTAAGGATTCTGTTGACTATTTGAACTATTTGGCTAAGTAAACAGAAACTCAATCTGGCATAGGTCATGGAAAAGGGTTGACAATCATAAAAGGTGTTAAAGTCGATAAGAAGAAGAAGAAGGTAAAAATTAGGGTACCAAGAAAGAAGCATACAAAGACCATTATTGAAGAAACTGATCAGACTGAAGAGTTAGCTAATTCAGTAAACTTAAAAGAGGCTGAAACTACTAAAGAAGAACATCGTTTGAATGAAAGACACTCTAGTCTTGTCATTGGTGAAGAGGTTAACATAGAAACAGATGAAGGAACTCATGAGCATTCAACGACGAAGTTAAAAGGATTTGAAAATGTATCTAATACTACACAATTCTTATTAGACATGAAGAAAGCAAGCAAAGCAAGCCGAAATGAGTACACACTCCAACAGCGTCCTGAAGGTCCAGGTGAAGGATCTAGTGTAGTTCTAGAAACACCTGATGATCAAAGTGATAGTTCTGGCAGTTTACACTCAGGATCTGATAATGAAGAGGGATTCTTGCAAATAGATAATGAATAATTTAAAGACAAGTCTGACAATGAAAGAACAAAGACTGATAATTTTGATGATGCTAGAAAGGAACAAGAAGCAAAGGATCAAGATCTTGTAGAGGAGAATGTAATAGAGCAAACTACAATACCACCTTCAAGTCCCAGTCACACATTGTCATATGCAAAATACGGTAACCAATTACTTTATGAAAATGTTGTTATTTCAATGAATGATATCTTGCAAGATCCGATAGAGACTCAGACTCAATCAATGGTGGATGTTCCCATTCAAGAAGATAATCCAGTTGTCCAAGAAACTCAACTTGTTGATGTAGTTGTAACACCCTTACCAGCAAAAAACAAAACATTCACCAAAATCACTATCACCAAAACCATAACCATGACAAAGCAAAACAAAGATAATCCTCAAAAAGCTTAAGAAACCTGAAGAGAAAGTTGATGCTAAGGGTGTTTTGAAAAGGCTCATGAAACTTGAAAAGAAGGTTGAAGCAATGTCAAAGATTGATCATACAAAGGAAATTGACAAATCAGTACAAGCTCATATCAAGAATGTGTTACCAAAAGCTGTTCCAGATTTTGGTAAGATTAAACAAGAAAAAGATGCCAAGAAAAACATGCCCAAGTCTTCCACAACACTAAAATTTAATGAAAACTCACTCAAAGAATATGATCTGAAGAATGATCTGCTTTCACTGATGATGAAATCCAAGTCTTTTAAGACTCATCCATCTCATAAGAAGTTGTACGATGCTCTATCAGAATAACTGTTGGTAGATGAAGATAGAATGGATAAAATTTATGTTGACAAGCCAACTCTGATGAAAAGTCATCATGATGATCAGGATCCTCCAACAGATGATAAAAAGGATACAAAAAAGAGACACTGATGCAACTTCATCCAAGAAAAACAAAGATCAAGTTGAGTCATCAAAGGAAGACAAAGACACATATGAGGCATCAAAGAATGAAAAGGCTGTAGATGCTAAAGAATCAATACATGATGATGTTGTGGATGGTGATGAACCAAGACAAGAGAATGATGCTCCTAAGCCAGATACTTCTGCTAATGAAGATGGAGTGTATAAGTCTAAATGGTTCAAACAAGATGTTATTGAAAGACCACATACTCTTTAGCCGTGTTGGTATAAGAAACCGAACACGAATAATGATATTCCTAAACAAAATTGGTTCAATAAGATGGTTAATGTTGAGAAAGACCCGCAAGAGTTTGACAATCTAATAGGTTTTACTATTAACTTCATAAAATTTGCTAAGAATTATCTTCAGAAAGATAAGATCACGAAAGCAAATTTAGAAGGACCAGCATTCGCATTACTCAAAGGGAATTTCAAGAACATCATTGAGCTAGAGTACAATCTGGAATAGTGTTACTTAGCTCTGACTAACTAGATAAATTAGGCTAATCCTGAAGGAGGAAGATGTCCTTATGATTTGACTAAGCCACTACCATTGCAAGGTCCTCCTGATCATAAAACCGTTCCTGTAGATTTCTTCTTCAACAAAGACTTAGAGTACTTAAAGATTGGAAACAAGGAAAAGAAGTATGTTGTTTCATTGACAAAACCGAAGGATGCAAGGTATGAACTAGAAGTCTTAGAAGAGATGATACCAAAGCTATGGAGCTCAAGTAAAGTGAAATATGACTTAAACGCTACACTTGGAATCCATCACTAGGGACCAAAACATCAATTCTTCTACGGATCAAGACATAAGGTAACATCACATCATGAAGTTTACTCACGAATCAAGATCCTCGGTGTGATAAGAATAACTATTGACAAACAGTATGGTTATGGTATCCTGAAAGAGATTGTTGTTAGACGAGCAGATCAAAAGGAGTATATGTTCAATGAAGCTGACTTTCCAAGGCTACATTTGAATGACATTGAAGACATGTAACTCCTCAAGCTTCAAAATAAACTTCACCACCTTACCGGCGATGAACAATTTGATCTGGTAAATGCTCTACATCTTTTTATTCAAAGAACCATTCTTAAAAGGAGAGTAGAAGATGTACAACTTGGTGTGGAAAGTTATCAGACAAAGCTCAACCTCACAATACCATAAACCAATTGTGATGGTATTAAATTCAAAGAACCATAAACCATAGTGTATAAACCCAGAGGTGTGGTATACAAGAATAAGAGCAACCGAAAGATTTTGATAAGTGCTAACGAGCTGCACAAGTTTAGTGATGGAACGCTCAAGTTGTTTCATGATAGTCTGGATTTAATGCTGCATAACTTCGTATTAGGCTACAACAATCAAGGCATGCCAAATCGAGCTTGGAGTGTCAAAGATCAAAAAGGGACAACATCAATTCTAAAAAAGATCGACAAGACCTTGCTGGAAAGATGAATCATGTTGAGCCTTGAAAGCTTTGTTGGTGGTAGATGGATCGAGACTGACTACAGATTGCGGGTGCAGATAGAATGACTTTGTCATTCTCGGTTTTGTACATTTCAGGTCATGTCTCGTAAATTATCTTATAAATATGTAGTGTAGGTTAATAAATATATAGTGTAATTTTTCAAGAATTTTTTAATAAATTTAAAAAAATTTAAAATTATGTACTCAACACTATATCATACCCTCATTAATTGAGGAGGAGCAATAAATAATGTTTCGAATAATCATGCTTAATTAGAAAAACATAATTCTCCCCAAAAGGTTTTTGAAATATATTTTAATCAATTGATATCCAAAATATCAATATATTTTCTATTTTTGATAAGGAGAGAAAATGTGATTAAAATATGAAATCATAAAATGTGATCCAATAAGACTTAAGTGCGAGCATCTCCCTTCATGTGCAAAACACTTTCGAATATCAATGCACATGTGTAGGGGGAGCATTTATGAAAGATTAAACTATCAAACTACAAGTGTTTTGATTTATATCACAAGTACTTTGATTGATTTTCAAATCGTTTATGGTTACGATCACTATACCCAACAACCTACTAATTCATGAAGGCGATGAAGTCATAAGGTGGTTAAGGTTAGATATAAGTCCAATGATCCAACCAGAACCGGGGGGATCTACCCAAGGATATTCCACCAGATAGAATTAGAAGTCCTTAGGAAAGATGGAGTTGAATGAAAATAAGGTAAAAATGTTAACTAAGGCATGAGCTAGTACTAGAAAAATCATAACAAGTTGCTAGTAATGACGTCTTGGTAAACATTAAAGGGGTTGAAGAATGAAAAACAATTATAAAGATAAAGGGTGAAAAGAAAGAAGCCCTCATTACACTTAGACAGAAACCGGGTCAATTCATATGCTATCAAAATTACAAAAATGATGTCTGGTATTGAAGATATTCATCATGGACCAAGTGATACAATGCACAACTCTTCCCAACCACTTAAGGTCTCTTAAAAGATTCTTGTTTCATTTCTCACAGAGATAAACATATTATCTATTGATTTTCTCACTCTGAGTTAGTGGGTATTGAAAAGGTGGTAGTTAGCTCTAGCCTTCGATCACTAAAACCAAATTGAACTTATTGAGTCCAGAGCAAAAAAGAGATCAATATAAATCTCATTAGGACATAATTCTATTATACACTTGTTGTTCACAAAACAAAGAACACAAGTGGTATCTAAGAGTCCTACGCATTATCCTTGTGATCTTGCCAGAAAACTCAGAGTGATACTCTTTAGTTTCACAGCGACGAATGGAAATCATTCTTGTGTCAACATCAAACAGCATTGCGGTAGGTGACTTATGAGATTCTATATGAATCAAGCTCGTGTAAACTGAATATTGATTTTGGTCTAGTCTATGAATTAACGACTCAATCAGTCAGATGGTAACTAACTGATTCACTCTTGCGATGTTGTCTGCTTTGAGATGTTCTGATAATGAGAACATGCTAGTTCTGCTGGAAACCCTGTCAAGGAGGTTCATTGAATCTACCTGATCACTGGTACAGTATTTATACTATCAAACGAGGAACCAAAGGCTATTGAAACCAAACTTCGGCGAATGACAACGCCATATTCGTCCAGTTGTACAAATGGTACAAGATAACGATCAAAGAGTCAGGTCTACGAGCAAGATTAAAGGACATTCATAGAATGCTAAGTTTAAGATATTTGTAATATGGAGTGACCTCCCTTAGGGGGATATTATTAGGAATCTAGAAAAGTATCGGTCACCTCTAGTATTTACGTTCTTAGCTCGTAGTTTATGCAAGTATTAATTTGTTAAGTAAACAGGCTGACCCATGGGAGCCCAACCAAATTCACATGTATGTAAACCCTCTCTACACTTGGAGAGGGTGTTGGTTTCTCACATAATACACACCTTTTAAATTACTTTCTCTCTCTAGAATCTCTTATAATCTTCTTTGTGTGTGAATGATATCTATCTTACATTACTCATGTAACTAACGGTTCATGATAATGGGGCCTTAGTGGAATGATGTGTAACTTAAGCAATACATAAATGATTAGAGTACTTGTGTCCATAAAAATAAATAAGCGTGTATTCTCACCCCTATAGTAGTTCAAAACAAGTAAAGTAGGGAATATGAGACAGAGTAAAAAAAAGTAAGCTTAACGTTAATGGTGTGACGTAACCGCGACCTAAATCAATAAGACACCTTAAGGTCACAATGATATGTTCTATATGCACATGAGTTTTGAGAAGTTATATCACCCGTTTAAGCTTGTGTTTAAGGTTTATCAAGTTTTACAAGTATAAGTGTTTAGGAAATAAGGTAGAATATATAGTTTACTTTACCATACCTAAAATAGTTTGTGGCAGAATGCATTACCTCACTTCAAAAGGTCATAATTCACTTAATTCTTAATGGATTATAATGAAAGAAATATTGGAATTTTAGTTTATGTCTTAGCTTTCAAACCCATGTGGTCTCGCTTAATGATTTAAAGCTTTAAACCTCCGAATGGTCTTTACAAGACATGGGTGTCAGCAGTTATACCTGTTGGACACTTGTTTACATAATTCGTTTTAAAATACTAAATGTTGATCCCAATGAATAGATCTTTAACTCCTTAGCTTGATGTAAGGTTTAGTATCCTTGGATAAATCCAAAAATACTAAGAATGAAACTTTGAGTGAATGATATAAACTATGCGAAATCTAGTTTATACCACTAAGAAGTATATTCAATAAAACAGTAAAGTATGTTTAACACACAAAAAGATATAACCAACACAAAAAGCTTCAATATATTAATACGATCACTCTAATGAAGTGATAGGGTTTACAACCTTGAAGCTATGAATTCTATAGAAAACTGATATATCAAAAACCATAACCTAAGATCTCCTTTTATACACCAAGGAGTCCTTTACAAGATAACTACAAATCTTTTTAAACTTCTATAATATATCTACATATATTCTAAATATATAATCTTATACATATCTTCCTATCTTTATGGAATATATACTTTGAACTAATCCATGCATATCCTTTCACACGTCTTTATCTTCATGCAATCTTCAGTCTTTACCAGTATTAACTTCTTCTCGGCAGTATTAAGTTAATACTGGCAATACTAACTTTTGCTCTAGCAGTACTAACCAGTTAGTACTGGTAGTTATAATCTGTGCAGTACAAACTCTTTAAGCTTGGCAGTACTAAGTTGAGCTAGCAGTGTAAACTTCATAGAAAACCTTAATTCCCAACACTAAACCACCTCCATAAATCATGAAATTCTAGATGGAAACCTTCCTAAGACATTAAGGTATCTCGTGCTTATAATAGATTTATCAGGAGTGTTTAGTAAGATAGGTAAAACTTGTTCCAAAGTGACCCTAATTTCTTAGCATTATTTAATCAACTTTTAACACAACAAATCTAATAAGGTGATATGAAAACCATGCATGATATGATAAATAAGAGTGAAATAAGTTCCTTTAGACACTTACAAGAACAACTGAATGAGTGTGATGATTGTGAAGTGATCTTGAATCAACCTGGATGATATAAACCCTAGTTGTTTACTACTAATTACCCTTGCAATTCTTGGAAAACCCTTAGTTCTTGTTGTTCTTCTTGTTCAACTGAATACTAGTGAGAGTATTGTGTTTTTTGTGTGATATATGAGGGGAAAGGATTGACCTTATTTATAGGGAAAAAGAGTGAAGAAACTAGCTAGTTGCTTCAGGATAGTTTTTGTCACGTGAATCAAAAGGAATACAATCCAATCTGTCTATTGTTGTAATGTCAAATAAATTTAACATCAAATACTTCTATATCAAAAGACGCGTTAGTGATCTGAGTTGTATCCGGTCTAGGATATTCATAAACCTTGTTAGCATCATTCGGATTGCATCCATTTGCGAATATCTGAAAACCACGCCATCGATTTAGTGACTATCCGTTTTTGAAATATAAGAGTGTGTTGTTGTCAACTAATTTTCTCAAATTATGTGTTATAATAGAATTTGTTTGCTTAATTACGTATATCATAAAGCGCTCAGCCATATGATTTGCATCCGGTCTAGGGTATTCAAGAACGTTGTTAGCATCGTTCGGGTTGCATCCGTTTAAGAGTATTCGAAACCGCGCCAACGGCTTAGTGACCATCCGCTTGAGATATAGTAATACAGCTTATCTATTTCGAGATATTTTCAATAAAATTATAATAGACATGATATGTTACAATTTTATAAACCTGATTGCTACAAATTTTTACATATCGGTGTCTATTGGTTTTTTCAAACATAACGCAATGCCTTTGTCAAATGATTTTAAGATAACTTGAGAACTATCATTAACAGAGAGTATATCATAATCAAGTTAGTTATTAGAGCTAGTTATCACCTAAAGCTGATAATGTATCTCTTTAACCAGTCTACGTAACAGAGTACTCAATGTTGGTGACAAGTGTTAGGAAATTTCACACAAGACACATTGCTTTTAAGACTACTTTGAAATAATTATTGATTCAGAGTTACTAATAAATCAAGATGGTTATTAGTGCCAGTTATCACCTAAAAGCTGATGATGTATCCCTTTAACAAATCAGTGTGTCTTTGGGGCTCAAGGACAAGATTACGAAAAGGAAATCTTACTCTCATGCGAATCAAAAGCTTTATGGATGTTTTTCTAATGAAACAAAAGATTTTATTTCTCTAAAGGGTTGTAAGATGAACAATTTTTTAAGCATGAGAAATATCAAATATCTTGTTCATTTTATATCTTTTTACTTAGTTGAATTATTAGCAAACTTTTTTGGTGAGGAATAATTAAAACATAACGAGAGAGAAAAACCGTACGCGAAAAAGCAAATGAATGTATGTTCAAAAAAGAATTGCAAGAACATACGAAAGATATAAAAAGAATAAAGCATACGACATGTGTCAGAAAAATCAAGTACAAGGCACATGAGAAATAAAATAATAAAAGTATGATAAAAAAGAATTGCTCGATCATACAAAACAGACAGGGAGAAAAAAGATAAAAATGTTAATAGATGCTTTAAGTTTGTATTCTTTTGACACTAAATCATTCAACTCTTTGTCTTAGTATCTCAAATGGCTCATGCAAATCCTCAACAATCAATGAAAAGTGAAAAGGAACTTTGTCTAAGAGACAAAAGAGTTGAAGTCAGTGTAAGCAACTTGAGGATTAATCCAGATGAGATCCATGCATAGCCACCCTTCAACCTTACTTTGGATATTCTCAAGAAACATACACTCTACAATGTATTAACTCTCACAACCGATGCTCTTGAGATTCACATGCAACAATTATGGCACACAGATGATCAGAACGAGAACTCTAAAAGATACTACTTTCACTTGGACTATTAGCAATTTGAAATTGGAGCTAAACTGATCCGCCAAGCTTTGCACACCTCTCCTAGACGACCAAATCAACCATCATCGAACCTCTATCCCAAAATGAACTTGTAACTTTCATCAAAGGATTGGGATATAAAGGCCTACTAGGAACCATTTCACAACTTGTGGTCAATAAACTACATCAACCTTGGAGGACATTCTTAAGCATCATCAACAAATGCTTAACTAGAAAATCCTCAAGTGTTGGTAGAGCAAGGGAACTAATGGTGAAAATTCTATGGGGGTTAATCAATACTGCAAATGTTGATTATGCTAATCTCATATGAGATGACTTAAGATTTGAAATCAAGAGCAGAAAGACAAAATCCAAGAAAGCAAAAAAAGGCTACCTTATCCCAAATTTACAAAACTCATCATCAATCACCTTCAAACAATCTCAACAAATGATCAAACTTAGTTATGCACAAGACCAGTACACAAGACCAATGGGTGAGCCCAAGTATGGAATGAAAATTCTAGAGGCAATGTTGAGTCAGACAATCAAAGAATCTATTGACTACCTGAACTACTTGGCCAAGTCACAGAATGCTCAATCAGGTGCTCCTATTATAGGAAGGGGTCTGGGTAAAGGTTATATGCGTAAAGATGGAGTGAAGATCAATGTTCCCAAGCAGAAGAAGAAAGCTGGAATTCCAAAATGACCCTAAACAATCACTATTATTTATAATCTGCTAGAAGATCCTGACCAGGCTTTATAGTTAGTTGCACAATCAATCTAGAAGAGCATAAGCAAAGAGAAAAAGGAACAGATATGAAAAGCAAGACATGCAATCTTAGTTCTTGATAAAAAAAAGTGAACAAATAAGTAGATGCAACTTACAATTCTCAGTTGAAGTTCAAACTCAAAGCAGCTGAACAAGTCTCACCTGATGCGTAACTACTATTAGATCTGAAGAAAGGAGCTAAAGCGAGTAGAGAAGAATGAATTCTAGAAGAAATAAGAAAGAGTCTAGGAGAAGGATCAAATGCATTGCCAGACTCTCCAGATTACAGTAACTATTCTGATAGTTCTATATGGGAATCAAGTGATGATGACAAGAAAAAAAGTGATAATAATGATGGTGATAATGGAGACAATGATGATACTGATTAGACAGATCAATTTGGTGTTCTTATTTATGGAAATGATCAACAGTCACCAACATCCATACTTCATAGTCCTAGTGTCACTACTACTTCTCAAGAAGATGTCAACCGATATTTGAATGAGACTCCTGAAGTAGAAGTGACTGATACGCTGCATAAATCTGTGTACACTAAGACTTAGACACTCACGGTTGTACCAATATCGGACACCATTCTTGAAGTACAAGAAGAGGCTCTCGTTGATTAAGTCATAGAATCTCCACCAGCTATTGCAACAAACATTCCAACAACAAAGTCAAAGAAAAAACAAGCAAAAAAACTTCAAAGGCGATTCGACAAAAGAATGATTTAACAAAGACTATCATGATTATGAGAAAAGGTTAAATGCTATTGCACAAATAGACCATGTTGAAGTCACTAAAGAATCAGTGAAATCAAATGTGCTCAATGAGGTAAAGAACCAACTGCCAAAGTTTGTGCCAAAAGTAGTCTCTGATTATGTTCAACCTTATCTTGAAAGAAGCGTCATGGATGTTATGAAGAAAAATCTGATCGATTTGTTCAAGTCCTCCTCTACACCATCTGATAACCTCATAAAATTTGAACTGAAAGAAAAGCTATATAAAACGATGTTTCAAAGTGCTTTATACCTGACTCATGATGCTCATCGTGCTCTTTATGATGCTTTATAAGAGTCTATACGAATAGATGCACTTTAAGTAAGATATGAATCAGTTCAGCCATTTCATAAGAAGCGATCTCATGATGATCGGGATCCTTCTGAAAATTGTGAGGGGGAGAAAAAGAAGAAAAGGTGAAAGGGTGATGGTGAGTCCTCGTCTAAGGTAGATAAAGCTCCAGTTGATTCAATAAACTTTGAAAGATTTGCTAATGCGGATGAACCACAACACCAAGAGCAAGAAGTTCAAACTGATGCATTAAGTGGAAAGCATGCTAAATTAGTTCAAGCAACCAAATGAGAAAAAGATTGAAGAACTTCCTGAGCAAAGTTGGTTCAATGAATTTGTTAATGCGGACAAGGATCCAGGGGAACACAAGCTTCAAATAGGGTCAACAATTGTAAACCTTCAAAGAAATTAGATTTCTCTTTTACCTTAAGTAAAACTATGTACCGCAATTATTTGCCAATGTTACCGTTAATCTCAAAAGAAACGTTATCATATTTGCGACATACGTTATCTTATGCTATAGAAAGTCTTAATAGCACGAGAATACCATTATCGTTGCTTCCGAATCTAAAAGGATATTTTAGAACGCATAACGGTAAAAATCATATTTTTCACAGTTAGTGAAACAAAGCCATATAATTACATTAATTTTATTAAAATATCTATAAATAATCATGCTTGCATTAATATTAAAAGTCCTTAACAAATATTTTATCCTTGATACATAAATTGAGAACAAAAATAAACCATGGTAACCGGTGGTCCAAATCCAAATTATGTAAGAACATCATCATGATATTCATTACACCATGCCCCACTTGTCATTTCTCTTCAATAATTTCACATGCAAACCTTACGTCTTATCTTCCTGATTCAATTTCAAATATGGAGGTTAAGAAATAGTGGAGATTCTTCAATAGTATTAAGAGGTACAACTATGCTCCAATAGTTGTGTGAATAGGATCATTTACATGTCGTTTGAAACATCGAATGCCAACTTTAGTAGTATAAATAAGAGGCATATACTTAAGTTCCTAGCACACCAAAACACTCACTCACAACAATAAAGTTCATAATTAAGGTTTCGTTTGAACACAAGAGCTAGGAGACGTCGGGTTCGGAGTAGTATTAACCAAGGGTTGGTTCAAGCTTCTCATCATCGTCACGCCTTGACCCATTTAGCAATACTTGGACCTTTGTAAGTTACCCTTGTGGCGTAATGTTACCATACTATGTTATCAATTTGTAGTTTAAGGTACGACATGAATAAACACGTCAAAACTTTGGCAAATCTAGACGAGGGTCTCAACCTCTCATGACAGGCATGCGACATACATGGCACAGCCCATGCATGGTCCTTGTATATGCGCATGTGCCGAGCTCTTGTCGTGCTATGCATGAAATATGATACGTAAACATTCAACCTAACATAAACTAGTATCAAGCATGTCGAAATTAAAAGCTATACCACAACTTTGACTAGCAAAACTCGACACTTATACATGATTTGAAACGTTGGCACTAGGGACGAGTAGAAACTAGGGTTTTCATATGACTTGCTTATGTCATGACCACGTCACACGACGTGCCACAGTGGGCTACTGCCATCACAGTTGTGGCTCGCTGTTGGACGTCGCAGCTCTAAGGAACTCGAGCAATAACTTGCTTGTTGTTTCGTACCAAGGCCTCGCACCTACTCGACACTAGTTTGCATCGTATCATACGCAAACGAGCCATGGGAAGTTGCTGCTGCTATTGCAGTTGTGCATTCTGCAAGGGACGAGAAGGTCGTCCTTGTGTCTCGAGATTAAGTCTTCTCGTTGCTAACCATGCAAGTCGTAAACGTACAAAATAGATAGAAAACTATTATATATATGTTGTGGGTCTTGTTGCGGAAGAAAAGAAACCGAAAACAGTGAGTATTAAAAACTTACTTTTGTTGCGTCTGTTGGGCAGCAAAAAGAAAAAGAAAAGAAGTAGAACATGTGCTTTATATATATATATACATATGATGGGTTTTGTGATATATAAAAGAATGCATGTTTTCTTAATTTATGACAAGTTGACGTAGGGAACATTCATACTACTTTCATTTATAAAATTTGACGTAGAGATATAATACATGCATAGTTATCGAACTCTCGGTTCGAGCCCCAAATAGGTTGGCAGCTCGTTAACGAGTATAGTTATTTCGACGAGTATAAAATTAGAAACGATGTTTTTTGATGATTTAGAATTATTAACAATGGAATCGAACTTTTAAATAAGATGTTAAAACGAGCTTTATCCCGGCCCTCATATAATGTAGTTGACACTAAAAATTTTATTTAAGACTTATTTGGGTTTTAAACATGTGATCTTTAAAAGTTTAAAGGGATTTAAAAATTTTATATTGAAAACCTAAAATGTAACACATAGTGCCAATATCGTAACATAGATGAATCAATTTAATAATTCATTTCATATATTAAGTCTTTAGAATATAGACTCAGATTTGTCGTAATTATTTAGGTGTTTGACCGAATCACTATTTGACGTGCATTGAACCATTGTCATTCCAGACGATTAATTGACAAGGTGAGTTTTCATAGCCCCTACTCTACTGTTTTAAATCATCCTTTGGGGTGAGAATATTGCTTATTTCAAACGTGTGAATACAAGTACAAATACTCATTACTGATTGGTCTAAGTCCCTATTTAACCCAAGTTGTTATATGCCCGATTTATCATGAACCGTTAGTTACTTGTAAGCGCGAATGTTATGGATAGATCTATCAGGATTGACGTCCCTGTTTGTCTTAGACTGACATTAGTCAAGCAAACACAGTTTCATTTGAGTCAGATTACGGGTGTCCCGGGTTAGACACTTGCAAGGGCATTCATTCATCGTTGGTATATGTTAACGTTTCGGTGTCATGAGCTTAGACAATAGTAATGCAATTTATATGACTTTGTATATGTTATATTGTCATATGTGGATGAAATCTTGTGATTCATAAACACTACATTTTTCTACTTAAACAAACCTATGAACTCACCAACTTTATGTTGACACTTTAGCAATGTTTTTCTCAGGTATTAAGAACGAAGATGCTATGTGAAGTCTCATGCATTGCAGTCATTTCCAGTTATTAAAGATCATTTGTACTATTTAAAAACGATGTTGTATTGTCTATTTTTATGCTTCCGCTGAATGTTTAAACAATTTATTATTTCCTAATACAAATGATCAATTTTCTTAAAACGTCTCATATAGAGGTCGTTCTGTATTGCTTAGAAGTATGATAATCATGAAGTCACACGTCCTCAGTTGCCATAATACTCTGATATTTTGGGGGTGTCATGTTTTCCAAAAAGATGAAAAGTTTCTGAACAAAGACAAGATCACCAAAGCAGATCTTGAAGGTCCAACATTCAAGTTATTAAAGAACATGGTCAAGAATAGTGTAGAGTTAGAGTATAACTTGAAGCAGTGTTACTTAGTAATGACTGTCAAAATTGATTGGACTAATCCTGAAGGAGATAGATTCCACACAAATTTGAGCAAATCACTACCACTGGAAGGACCTCCTGGTAGAAAGACCATCCCAACGAGATACTTCTTCAACAATGACTTAGAGTACTTGAAACATGGAAATCAAAGATAAGAGAAACCATATATGAGCAAGAAGGGATTGAGAAGATGATTCCTCGTCTAAGGAGCCCTAGCATTTAGAAGTATGATAGAGATGCTGAGTTGGGTATTCATCACTAGAGAGAAGACCGTCAATGGTTTTACAAAGGAAGCATTGGACGTACATCAGCTCATGATGTCTACTCAAGCATCAAGATTATAAGTGTGCAAAAGATCGTAGTAGAGAAGAAGTATGGATATGGATACTTGAAAGAGACTGTGGTCAAAAGAGCTAATCAAATGGAATACATGTCTATAGAGGCAGAATTTCCAAGGCTGAACCAAAATGACATCGAAGACTTGTATCTCTTCAAGATTTAAGACAAGATACGTAACTTAGTTGGCGTTGATGAGTTTGACCTGAAAAATGCTCTACTACTCTACATAAGAAGAATCATGATCAAGAAGAGAGTAGAAGATGCACAACTGGGAGTGAAAAGCTACCAAACCCAACTCAACCTTACAAAACCATAGTTCGGTATTGAAGGTCTTCATTTTAAGCAGCCGTATACTACCATGAGTCATCATAAGGGGGTATTATACCTACGAAAGGATAAGCAAAAGATGCTGACGAGATCTGATGAAATACACAAGTTCAGTAATGGCACGCTCAACAAGGTCTACAACAAGCTCGATGTGATGCTAAGAGACAACAAATTAGGATATGGAAATTAAGGTATGAAAGATCGTTAATGGACCAAGAAGTACAAGGAAATGACAAAGTCGATGATGGAAAAGACTGAGAAGACGCTGAAGGAGAGACGAAGGATGAGAAGGCTCGAGTGCTTTGTTGGAGGAAGAAGGAACAAAACCGACTACAGACTTTTAGTTGGGCCTGAGTGACCACCCCGTAAGGGGAGATTGTTAGGAATATATAAAGTGTTAGTCACTTACAGTTATTTAATATGTAATGTCGTGTTTCGTAGTTTACGTTATAACATCTTATGTAATCCCACATCTCCCCTAAAGGATAAGTTGTAAGCCTTCCATGTCCTATAAAAGGAAGAGCAATGGGAAGGATGTGGGTTGGTGAAACTTGGCATATCATTAGACATAATACATCTTATTTATCTGTTAATCTTTCTCTAAGTTTCCACCCACTCTCTCTCTATGAAAACTTAAGTTATACTTGTGTGTGATTGATATAGTAATTGTATATTCTATACAATGAATGCCCTTTGTTATACGATCATATGTTGTAAACCATAAGATTTTGTTATAAGAAAGTATGTAATTATAGATGGTGTGTTTTAGCATTGTTACAACTAGTTTCATTATGATCTTTTTTGGTTATGGCCGTAAACCATTTGTGCCTACCTCATTGGCAATGATATTTTCCTATGGGCATATTCATAAAGGTTGCAACATAATTGAGATTTTCTTAGATTATAAGTTTAGTTAAGGTTAATTGTTTATAATCTGAATGCAGATTTTTTGCTTGAATCTTTAGCTTATTTAGTTTATTTTTGTCATCATGTTTTCTATAATATAGTTTAGTGAACTGAATATTTGGTTTGATGTATGTGATTTGTTTGGCTTACTGTTTTTTTTCTCAAATTTGTTTTTGGTGATTCTTGGTTTGATGGTTCATATTTTTGGAACATAGTTTTTTTTTTACATTTTGCTGAATTTTAGTTCGATTTATCATACGTTTGGACCAAAATATAATTTTTAAGTAAAAAAAATGCAAAGTTCTTAATTTTGGACCTAAATACTTTCAATTCGGTTTATCATATTGCTCTTAAGTTGGAGGTGATGGTTAGATGACCATTACACTGAGTCTTATGAGTAATGGTTTTATTATCTTTTCTTCAATGGTTGTTTTAGCAAAAAAGTTGATATTAAAAGGTTATAAAAGATAAAGCATTTTCTTTTTGTGTTAAAACAAATCTTTTCCCTTGGATGCACGATTTTAGAAAGCAATTAAAACGATTCTTTCCTTTTTTCTAACTTTTTTCAATTAGGCGTTTTGAAATATTTTCTTTTGAGCAATATGTTACAACATTTATATATGCATTATCTCTACATTTTAAATTATACGCGTATAGAATTTGTGTTTTAAAAAAAAAGTTTTACACTATAAGGGCATATTTTAGTCGATTCTCTCATGACATCACAAAACTCAGTATCGTCCCTCTTCATAAACCCATTTACTTAATCCATCCATGAGAATAGGGATAAACACACATTCCGCTAATCATCTTAAATAGGAGTGGCCATATTGGGTCATTTTTATATGTGTTACTGGAAAAACTTGCCGTTGCTCGAGAGTAAGAAGATCGTTGATGTTGTTCGTGCTATGATTCAAGTACATTAACATTCATCACGATGCGTTAACATTCATTATCGTTAACCTTCATGATACGTTAACATTCATTACAATAGATATATTGTTATACAAAGCAAAATATCCTCTTTCGAGATTTTAGTCTCGTAGCATTTTGGTGTGCGCTCTCGATGCTATAAATGAAAAACAAGTTTTTCAAATGATGAGTTGTTACACATGAACTAAATTTTAGCCTTTGAGATCTTAGCATTTTTAACAAGGGTAAATGTCATTTATTACCAACTTACTTTCTCATTTGTACCGTAATGACCAATTTACTTTTTTTTCGTACTCATTACACCTATGTACATTCAAATTTTGTTCGATATCACCAATATAACCATAAAATAACTATAAAATTACTATATTACCCTTGTCTTCTTTAACATATTTACAATCATAATTTTTTTTAAATCTTAATTTTTTAAAAAGTACTTTAACAAATACTTTAGCAAATTTAATTTTTTTTACCAATTTTTTTTTAAAAAACTTATAAAACATTTTTCTACGTTATTTTTAGTAAAAAATTTAAATTTTTCTTACAAAAATTTTAAAAAAAATTTCACACTTTTCAAAATCTTAATTTTTTTTTTAAATTTAAATTTTTTCGTACTTTTTAAAATTTTAATTTTTTTTTCAAAAAAAAGTTAATTTTTTTCTACGAAAAAAATTAGATTTTTTTAAAAGTTAAGAAAAAAATAAAAAAGTAAAAAAGTAAAAATAATTTTTTGTTAAATTTAAAAAGTACGAAAAAAATTAAATTTATTTAAAAAAATTAAGATTTTATAAAGTACGAAATTTTTTAAAAAATAAGTAATTTTTTTAAAGTACAAAAATTTTTAAAAATTCATACTTTTTAAAAAATTATGATTTAAAAAAATTATTTTTTGTTAAATACTTTTTAAAAAATTAAGATTTAAAAAAATTATGATTGTAAATATGTTAAAGAAGACAAGGGTAATATAGTCATTTTGTGGTTATATTTGTGATATCGAACAAAATTTGAACGTACATGGGTATAATGAGTACGAAAAAAAGTAAGTTGGTCATTACGGTACAAATGAGAAAGTAGGTTGGTAATAAATGGCATTTACCCTCTTAACAATCATTAGTTATTCATACGAGTAGTATGGTTTGTGTTAGTACAAAAAATGTTATGGGTTTAGAGGATGGATCTAAATGGTTGTTGGGCTGGACCAATGGACGTGATCTTGTACTAAATCAAGTGATGATGATGGTTTCCTGCACAAATAAAGACAAACCGTTAGTCTTATCGTGGGGACAGACCCCACGATTAGACTCCGGTGTAAGAGTAAGTATTCATGTTTTATCAGAGAATATCAGAGTATGTATGTGTGTAGAATGTAGTCAGAAAATCATACCTTGTGGGGTGTCAGAGTACCCCTTTTTATAGGTGAGCCAAATATTAGGTTTTCCTAATATCTCGTTTATTTATGTTAGTGGGCCGAAGTGGCACCCTTATCGGATAAGGGTCCGCAGTAATCGTGTTTTATGGACGTGGGTCCCCTTCCGCGGATGTTGCTTGGTCCGCGGAAGGCCTATCACGTCCGTCTTATTTCTCCCAGGCCGTACCAGCACAGGACTGGGCTTAGCTTTGGCCTATTGTGCTTTGCGATTGTCTTGTTGGGCTTAGGCCCATGTATAATTTATGTAATCCAGGCCCGGAGGCCTGTTACACGTATTATACGTCATCAAGTCCCCCCAGTCTAGTGTGTCTATTGCGTGCGATTGTTATTGCGTGTTGTAGATATCAATAGACTCAGGTTCCGGTACTCCTTGTATTTTTTGGTCCTCCGTGCTTGTCTTTCCGCGACGTTCCGTTGCCCTTGTTAGGTGGGACGTGGGTGACGTGGTCTCTTCGTGGCCTTTCACCTTCTGACTGATTTGACTAGTTAGTCCAACTGCTTAACTGTCATCGCTATCTTTTACTTCTCATCTTGGTCGTTGACTTGGAGGTCATTGACACGTGGAAGCATCTGGGGGGGACTTGTATTTACTATACCGAGGGTATAAATAGTCGATGTGGTTTTCACTGTTTCCTTTTTCATCTTCTCTAACTGTAATCACCATTGTTCAAAATTTCTTCAAGCTCTCAATTATGTACCTTTTGTGCCACGTTTCGAAGAATTTTAAGCTTTCAGGTTAGGCCTCGATCTTTGTTTACTTTATCATGGGCAGTATTACAGATATAAAGTCGGTTCTTACTCTAAAAGCTCTAAAAAAATTGTGAAACATATCATATTCCTGATGAAGTTCATCCACAATTACATAGCCCTAACCAAACAATTCATGAAATACCTACTGGCAAGATAGGTGTATACACCAGATTCTTCGAGTAGGCCAATTTTCGTTTACCACTTTTCTTGTTAATGTGCTCGGGCACTATCGTATCCATATAACTCAATTATCTGTTATTGGTGCGGCCAAAGTGTCTCATTTTGAGATCCTTTGCGTGTTCACGGTTTTGAACCAACAGTTGGGTTATTCCGTTGTTTTTATGTTAATTCTAAACATAAAGGCTGGGTATCGTTCAGTAAACGCTAGGGAAATGATGTCGTGTGTTATACCAAACCGTTAGACTCATTGAAAAGCTGGAATGATCGTTTCTTCTGGGTCGACGCTTTTGCTTGTCCTACCTCCTTTCCGTGGAACACTAGCAAAAGTGCGTCAAAAGACCCTTTTCCTAAGCCTTCCCAATATAATGCGAAACATTATGCTACCCTTGTTGCGTATCCAGCTCCTTTCCACAAATATCCGAAACCTTTCCTTTGCTTAATAGGAATTAGTCGTAACTATACTTTGGATGAAGATACTTACCCCCAGTTTCTGCGAGATAACAATGAGGGTGGGTGTTTATTGTTATAACTTACTTGTGTTTTTCGTTTCTATTACTTTTGCTGACCGCTTTATTCTTTTCTCTTTTTGTGTAGAAATGGATTTGCTCTCCTTTATCTGAACTGCCGATCCCACAAAAGTGAGGGTTGGTGAGAGGCAGCGTACGGAGGGTAAACCAAAGTTGTTGGATACCACTGTGGGGCGTGTTGTTCCGCTTTTACCGGTTGCTCCCGCTCGTGCCTCAAGCGACCTAGAAGCAAGTGTGGAGAAGCTTTTTGACGAAGGAGGTAGCGGTAGTCACACGGAGCGGGGTGATTCTGTGAGTGGTGGACATGGTGTTGATATTCCGCAAGTTAGTGTAACTGTGGAGATTGTTGCTGAAGACGCGGCTCCTTTGCAACCAAAGCGTCAAAGGAAAAGGAAAATGGTTGTTTCTGATGCTGGTGAACCTTCACACCCTCCTAAGAAGTTAAGAGAAGGTCACGGAACTTCAACTGGGCCATCTGTTGCTGGTAAATCTAAGTCCGCACTCCATAGATTACTTGTTAGAGCTGTGTTGAATTCGAAGGTTGGAGTTGTGGCCTTACCTACCTTACCCTTTATTACTTCTTATGTGTCCGTGACACCAGAGCGAGAGGATGGGAATCAATCTGACTTCATGGCCGGGGCTAATCTTCGAACCATTACTGCTCCTCCAAGGTTCGTTATTTCCTCAGACTCTTCTCATCATTCCGGTGCAAATATTGCGGAAGCTGAGGTTGATTCTTTTGCCAGGCCTTCCGTTCCACTGATGACAATGATGACTACCTTTACCTCCACGGCTGACCCGACTACAACTACTAAGGAAAGATTTGTTGAGTCTTTTATTTTTGGTGGTGGTTCTTCTTTTGGGGCTGAGCATACCGTAGGTGGCTTCTCTGGCCTTACTGGTAGTGACTTCATTGTTGGTGGTATCCGTACTGTTGTTAGTCCTGACACGGATCTTCAGAACGTGTACATACCCCAATGGAGTGTCACTAATGGTTCTCGCTTAGATGATGGTCGTACTTGTCGTGAGATGGTGGATGAGTTTGATCCTCCTAAGTTTTTTGCTTCAATTCGTGGGATGGAACACGACAAGCTTTTCATGGAATTCAATGTAGGAGCTGCTCGCCAAATGTCACTTAGTGCTGAAGTGAGAATGCGTGCTGAGTTCAATATTAGAGAAAAAAAGGAGATTGTGTTCTTTTCTGGAGGAGAAAGATTCGTTGCTGAAGGCTAGGGATGAGGAGATTAAAAGTCTGAAAGCGCAGTTGCTTGTGAAGGAAGCGGAAGCCGCGGAGGCCATACATATCCGTGTTGAAGCTTCTAAATTCGAAGTTGTTGAGAAATCTCTCCAGGATAAGATAAAGTCTTTGAAGGAGCGCAATACTGCCCTTGAGAAGGAGAAGGGTGTGTTGGATGTGAGAGTGGCAGATCTTGCAGCTACGGTGAAATTCAGAGAGCAAGAGGCTGCTGATTCGGATGCTATGGTCACAACTGTTAAATTACAGAATGGCAGGCTTGCTGATCAGGTATACGTCTTTATACTTAAGTTTTTCCTTTATTTTTTTTATTTTCTTATCTTTACATTTCTATATAATCTGCAGGTGCGTGAACTGGAAACTTCTTCTGCCAGACTTCAGGAAAAGGTTGTAGTGTATGAGAATTGTATGAGTCAGCTTGAGAAGTTCTAGGATGAACAGATGGTGGTTGTGCATGAGAAATTTCACTGTGGTCGACGCATGACTTTTATTGAATTGTGCCTTCACTTGGGGGAAAGGTTATATCCTCATCTGTTGACTACCATTGCTGGGCGTAGGTGGCTTCTTACCTATGGCATGAGCTTGCTTGTGTTTTGTGTCTTAACTCTCCGGAGTATCTTTCTGCCCTTGGGGCGGCTATCAAGAAAGGCATGCAAGATGGGTTAGACTATTTTTTGCCGGGAATTACTCATGGACAAGAGGTAGAGTTCTTACAGATATTGATGGTTTAATTTCCTTCCGCGGATGATGACTTTTTTACTTCACTTTGTAAAGAGGTTCAGAATGTAAACGTCTCCTTGCTCTTGATGTGCTGATGCAGTCACAACATAGATGCAAAGTGTCGAAACTGTAATGGACTTCTCTGTTTAGATGAAGCTCCTTGACCGAAAAAGGGTTGGGTTTGAACGATTCACAGCCTCATGTTGACCAGCTAATGGTTCATGTTTATCATTCGCCGGATCCAACTGTCATTGGTGCCAGAGCCTTATCACTTTCTCTAGGTGTTTCCCATGGCCGAGTTCAGAGGATTAGAGAAAACATTGCTAACAACAGATCAGCTCTTCGTGACGTTTTTGTTTCATTCTCCGAGCCTTTGTCTGTTGTGGCTTTGGAAGGCATGGGAGATACTTTTAGTGTTGCTCCTGATACTACTACTGCTTTATCTGTGACCCTTGTTTCCGCAAGCACTATCCCGCCTATTTCCATGGATGATTACGAAATTACACATGCGGATGGTCAAGGAAATGCTGGTGCGGATGTTGATCCTTTTTCGAATGTTGATGATGCGGAGCTGATCATTTCTTAGTAACTTGCTATAATGTCTGGACTTGGTCGTATATGACCTTTTTGTTGTAGCCCCTTTATGTTTGTACAATTTATTCTAAGTGTTTTATCCGTTATATGCCGCGGTCACTTTGGACCTTTTTGTGTGCGGCAACTCATACTTGTATGCTTTTTGAATGTCGTAGTACTTAACCATGACTTTGCTATCTCTTTTAATATGATGATATTTTTATTTTGATAGTCTTTATTTGAATACTTGTGGGTTATTCTCCCTGCTATCTTTGAATATCACTATTTGTGCACTTGTGATGATAGGCTTAGCGAAACGTTCGTGGAACATTTCTCCCAGTATTGGGCTTGCAATGCCTCTTATATACTTTTGAGTGAATTGTTAGGTTACTCATCCTTTTGTTATACGGAGTAACATTAATTGGGTCGTGCCCTATTGCGTGCGCGTCTTAATCACAAATATAATAATTTTTCAAAGTAAATAACAAGAATTTAAGGTAAAAGTTGTGAAGGTAGCTAGGCTCCACTTTTTATTTAAGAAAACATTACAATGCATAAAGAAGATAGATTGGACTGCATTACCCCCACTGCGGAGTCCGCATGGGTGGATTGCTTACATTTGGTGAACGTAACACTTCTTAAGGTTGCTGATATTCCAAGTCCGCGGGAGCTGCTTCCCGTCACGGCCTCTTAACTTGTATGCGCCCTTTCCAAGTGCTTCAGTGACCTCATATGGTCCTTCCCATTTTGGTCCTAGCTTCCCTGTGTCCTCCGCACGGCTTGCATCGTTGTTGTGGTATACCAAGTCTCCTGCTTTGGAGTTGTAATAACTTTCCATCTTTGCTTTGCTTTTTGCTTCTCGAATTGCTGCTTGCTCTCTTCGCTCCTCCAGTAGGTCAAGGTTGATTTCCAGGGCTTCATTGTTTTGTACCAAGTCTACTTCCGCTATCCTTAGTGTGGGCATGCCGATTTCTGTTGGGATGACGGCTTTCGTTCCGTATGTTAACGATAATTGGGTTGCTCCGTTACTAGATTTAATCATTGTGCGGTGTGCTCATATGACATGGGGAAGTTCTTTCATCCAGTTTTTGCTCCTTTCGTCCAACCTAGCCTTTATCCCTTCTTCAAGACTACGGTTTGCCCTTTCCACTAAGCCATTGGTTTGTGGATGTTTAACAGAAGCAAAGTGTTGGCGGATACATAATTTTTCGCACCAGTCCTTGAACGGATTGTCTTGGAATTGTTTTCCATTATCCGAGATGATTTCTCCTAAGAGTCCAAATATACAAACGATGTTATACCATACGAATTTTTTGATTTGGGTGCCAGTGATGGTCGCCACTGGTTTTGCTTCAATCCACTTTGTGAAGTAATCAATAGCTACTATCAGGAATTTGACCTTTCCAGGCCCTTTCGGAAAAGGTCCAACGATATCAATACCCCACTTATAGAATGGCCATGGTGACACGATTGGGCTTAGCTTTTTCTAAGGACTCCTTGGGATAGGCCTGTGAATTTAGCAGTCTTGGCATGCCCTTATCAGCTTTCTTGCGTCCTCGTGCATGGTTGGCCAGTAATAACCAATCCGCAAGGCTTTTGCCACGACGGATCGTGTACCAGCATGCATGCTGCAAGACCCCTCATGTATCTCTGTTAGAACATAATTGGCTTGGAGTGGTCCTACGCATCACAACCATGATCCTAAGAAAGATTTTTTGTAAAGTGTCTCATTTATTATAGAGAAACGCCACGACTTGCGTTTTACTGCTCTCGCTTTTTTCACTTCTATTGGTAATGTTCCGTCTATGAGGTATTTAAAGATGGGAGTCATCCATGTATCTCCTTCCTCTTCTACTACTGCCAAAACTTCCACTGTACTTATCGACCTTTCCTTTAGTTCCTCCACCATCACTTGTTTACTGAAATGTGCAAAGCTTGTTGATGTTATTTTGCTTAACGCATCTGCCTTTTTGTTTTCGCTTCTAGGGACTTGTTTTATTGAGAATGCTTTAAAGCTGTTGGTGAGCGTTTTTACCTTCTCCAAATATCGAACCATGTCGGTTTCTTTCGCAACATATGTTCCATTCACTTGATTGGCCACCAACCATGAATCAACATTTGCTTGGAGATTTTTTACACCCATTTGCTTCGCGATCTTTAGTCCGGAAATCAAAGCTTCATATTCCGCTTCGTTGTTTGTTGCATCAAACCTGAATCTTAAAGCGTAAGTAAACTACATCCCTTCCGGGTTTGTGAGTAGTCCCGCCCCGGAACCGTCTGTGCAGGATGATCCGTCCGTAAACAAGATCCATGATTCGGGGAGTTTATCCTCTTCTCCCATTAGAGTATCTGGAGATTCTTCTTTTGGTCGTTCGACTATAAAGTCTGCCAATATCTGCCCCTTGATCGATACTCTGGGTCTGTAATGTATTGTGTATTCTCCCAGTTCAATGCTCCATTTTTGTAGCTTTCCTGCTACTTTCGGCCTTGATAATACATGTTGTATCAGTTGGTCTGTAATGACTATGATTGGGTGTGCATGGAAGTACCTCTTTAGGCGCTTGCTGACATGAACCAAAGCCAACACCAATTTTTCCATAGACGTGTAGTTTACTTTCGGACCTCTTAATGCCCTGCTGACAAAGTATATAGGCATTTGCTTAGCTTCTTGCTCCGTCATCAGGACTGCACTTACCGTTTCTGTTGCTGCCGCCAGATAAACGATAAGCTCCTCTTTTTCCATTCGTGCCACTAACATGGGAAGTTCGGCAATGAGTTGCTTCATTTGCTTGAACATTTCTTTCGCTTTCGTAGTCCAATAGAAATCGCTTTTTCTCGTGCATTTTTTCAAAGTTTTGAAGAATGGTAATGATTTATCTGCTGATTTGGCTAAAAACCGGTTCAGACTTGCGAGTTTCCATTTAACCTTTGCACATCCTTTAAGCACCATGGAGATGGGAGGATTAGAACAGCGTCTACTTTGTCCGAACATACTTTCAGCCCCCTGGTGCTAACCTTGTACCCTAAAAACATTCCTTCTTCTATTCCAAAGGTGCACTTCTTAGGGTTCAGCTTCATATTAATTTCTCTTAGAGTTTGGAACGTTTACTCCATATCTCTGACTATTTCATCCTCTGTGCGGCTTTTGATAACAAGGTCATCTACATATACTTCGAGGTTTCTGCCGATTTGTTTATGAAATGCTTTATCCACCAAACGCTGGTAAGTGGCTCTGGCATTCCGCAGGCCAAAAGGCATCTTTGTATAGCAAAATATTCCTTGGCTTGTGATGAAAGCTGTTTTTTCCTCATCTTCTTTTGCCATTTGTATTTGGTGATAGCCTTTGTATGCGTCCAAGAAGCATTTGAAAGGGAATCCACACAGGGACTCTACCTTCCAGTCTATTTCCGGTAGCGGATAACCGTCTTTTGGGCATGCTTTGTTTAAGTCTTTAAAGTCTACACACATCCTCCAAATGTTGTCGTGCTTCTTTACCATTACTGGATTGGACAACCAGTCATGGTAGTGTACTTCCCTCATGATTCCTGCTTCTACTAATTTTCCTACTTCTTCTTGTATTGCCTGGTTTCGGTCGGCTGCTTGCCCCCTTTTCTTTTGTCTAACAGGAGAGCATCCCTTCCGCACATTTAAACGGTGCTCGGCGATGTGCCTTGGGACGCCAGTCATGTCCGCAGGCTTCCAGGCGAAAATATCCAAGTTTTGTTGGAGCAGGCTGCACAACTTGTTGCGACCTTCTTCTGTGAGAGTTGATCTGGTCATTATAGTATGTTCCGGGTATTCTGGGTTGATTGCCACTTTTATCCTTTCTTCCACCGTTGATTCGCTGGCCGGGAGAGTTCTTTTAGATCCGGAGACCATTGTGCACTCAAGTGGCACTAACCTGCTGCTTTTTAAAGTAATTACTCCTCCATCTACCGGGATCTTCAGCATTCCGTGAACTGTTGAAGGAACCGCTTGCAATTTCCTAACCCCTGGTCTTCCAATAATTCCATTGTACGGGGATGGTGATCTCACTACTACAAAATTCATCAAAGCTGAAGCGAAATGCTCTTCGTCTCCAATTGCTACCAGTAGTTCTATTTGTCCTATTGGCCATATTATTTCATCGCTGAATCTAATCAAAGGAGTAATGGCTGGTATTAATTGTCTTTTGATTTTCGGACGTAGTCTACTAAAGCAATGCTCATACAAAATTTCTGAAGCTGATCTGCCATCTACGTACATACGGTGCACGCAGTGGCCTCCTATTTCCTCCTCGATGATCATTGGACCCTCTGTCCCTTCATCTTCCCCTAATGGTGGAAAAGAGATTTCTGAATTAGAAGAGAAACTTTGCGTTATTTTTTGCCTAGCCACCCTTTCCTAGGGCTGAACCATTAGGATAGCCATCGCTTTATCCTTCCCAGCAGTTTCTCCTTTCTTTGTTACCTTAGGTTGCTCCTTTCTGTTGTTTTGTTTGATCTCTTTAACCAAGTGTGACAACTTTCCTGCTTTGAGCATTTCTTCAATCTGTTTTCTCAGGTGCATACATTCGTCTGTGTTATGCTCTACTTCTCCATGGAATTCACAAAATTTGTTAGCATTTCTTTTCTCTACCGGGGTTGTCATTGGTGGCGGAGCTTTGAATTTTCCTTTGTCTAAGGCAAAAATTTCTTTGGGAGTTTTTGTAAGTAGTGCAAAATGATCTTGCTTCCTTTTCGACCTTTGTTGGTTTCGAAAGCCTCCTTTTTTGAAAATTTGCTTTTGATTAGCTTCCTGCTGTTTTCATGATAGGAACGACTTCTTTCGTTCACGGTTAGAGGCGGCTACTTATCCCCAGAGAAATGCTATAGTTACCCTCATCATTTTGTCTACTGACTTTGGAATTTTATCATGTAGCCGCTTGATTAGCTTGGGATTGGTGATCCCGTGCATGAATCCGGAGATTTTCATGCCTTCCGGAGCTCCCTTTACGTCCTTACACTCAAGTTTATACCTCCGCACAAACTCTTCTGTAGACTCCCCGTCTCTCTGCCTGATGTTATGGATTTAGACCAGGGTCTTTAATGCATTTCTTTTGCTGGAGGTAGTTTTCTAAGAATGCTTTCTTTAAGTCATCATAGCTATCAATTTTTTCCTTGGGGAGGTCGTCGAACCATACTCTGGCATTTCCAGTAAGTGTAGAGTTGAACATGTGACACCATGTTGGCATTGCCCATCGTTCCGTCTTAGCGGCTGACTAAAAAATCTTTAAATGATCTTCCGGATCTTCGCTTCCATCATATGTTTTAATGTGACTAGGCATTCTAGTTTTTGGGAAATCAAAGTAGCGGATCCGAGGAGTGAAAGGATATGTTTCTTCACATACCCATGGTTGGGACATGTCATCCTCAACACTCGACTTTGCCCTTTTTACTCTTGACTTCCAATGACCTTCGGCGCTACCCTCGCTTTCTGGCAACTCCTCCGTTCTTTTCGAGGATGCTCTTTTGTTATAATGTCTCTCGGAAGCGGGCTCCGTTGTTCTTGATCGAGAACTTTGGTGGCAGCTTTCAGTGTTTATGCGGCTACTGTGATACGACCGACGCCTTGAGTCGTCTGAGTATACAGACACACTTTTCCCCTTGTCTCCGAGCCTGTGGAATACACCTTTTTCCAACCTTTTGAACACCGTTTTTCTTTCCAAACCCTTTTTCTTAGGTAACTCGGAGCGGCCACGTCTTGGCTCAGGGCTTTCAGATCTGCTGTGGACATGCCTTGGTCCAAGCCTTTCCTTCAAACCCCTTCTTCTGGTGGGTGTTCCCGACTCGGAGTGATGTGAGGCCTCTTCAAAGTTGAGACGAGCTTTTACTGCCTTAAGCTTTTCCTGTTGCACCTTCTCCTGGTGCACTTTTTCAGCTATGATTGGTAAAATCTGATGATAGTTTCTGTCACAGTATTCCTGCAAGGCTTCATCGGAAATAGGCATGCCTGGATCTTGGGGAACTGGCTCTTTCCCTAGCGTATTTCTTACGACGGACGTGGGCTGGCTAAGGGGAGTTTGTCCGTTAGTGCTCATGGTGAGTATTTTAAGAAACACGGTTGTATTCGTGGTCACATGGATGGCGCCAACTTATTAGTACAAAAGATGTTATGGGTTTAGAGGATGGATCTAAATGGTTGTTGAGCTGGGCCAATGGACGTGATCTTGTACTAAATCAAGTGATGATGATGGTTTCCTACACAAATAAAGACAAACCGTTAGTCTTATCGTGGGGACGGACCTCACGATTAGACTCCGGCGTAAGAGTAAGTATTCATGTTTTCTCAGAGAATATCAGAGTATGTATGTGTGAAGAATGTAGTCAGAAAATCATACCTTGTGGGGTGTCAGAATACCCCTTTTTATAGGTGAGCCAAATATTAGGTTTTCTTAATATTTCACTTATTTCTGTTAGTGGGCCGAAGTGGGACCCTTATCGGATAAGGGTCCGCAGTAATCGTGTTTTACGAACGTGGGTCCCCTTCCGCGGATGTTGCTTGGTCCGCGGAAGGCCTATCACGTCCGTCTTATTTCTCCCAGGCCGTGCCAGCACGGGACTGGGCTTATCTTTGGCCTATTGTGCTTTGCGATTGTCTTGTTGGGCTTGGGCCCATGTATAATTTATGTAATCCAGGCCTGGCCTGGAGGCCTGTTACACGTATTATACGTCATCAGTTTGATGTCTTGTATATACGATATTAACATTCAAACAAAAAAAATTACTAGCATTGTTCATGAATGCCCTTTGTTATACTATCGTATGTTATAAACCACAAGATTTTGTTATGAGAAATTATGTGATTATAGATGTTGTGTTTTAACACTGTTACAACTAGTTTCATTATGATCTTTTTGGTTGATGGTCTTAAACCATTTGTGTCTACCTCATTGGCGATGATATTTTTCTATTGACATATTCATTGTTGTATCGTATTCAAACGCATATCCAACATTAAAACGATGCCTACATTAACACATGGGTCATGCATGTACATTCTGAAGAACCACAATAAAAATTCTTGATCTTTGTATTACTGTAAGCATCATGAACAATATCGTTTTGGTGTGTGCTCTCGATGCTATCAATGAAATGTTAAGTTATTCCTACGAGTAGTATGGTTTAATGATGAGGGGGAGGTTGGTTCGAGTACCTGGATCACGGGTCATAGGTGTATGACGATGTTGACCGAACACACAAGTCTTATACACTTATAGATCATATCTTACCCGCCACATTCATTTACTCATCATATGAGCTAAAGTACACGTCAAATAAAAACTATAGATGCAGCTACTTGGCAACTAGCTAGTATTTAAAGTCTCATCGTCCATTCTACATTTTGGAGAGGACATACTTGTAATGATAAGTCAACTCTTAAAGATAACTCAACTTCTTTCGAGCTATATTATAATACAAAGCTAAATATGCTCTTTCAAGCTTTCAGTCTCATAGCATTTTGGTGTTCGCTCTCAATGCTATAAATGAAATATAATTTATTTCTACGAGTAGTATAGTTTGATGATGAGGGGGAGGTTGGTTTGGGCACCTAGATCATGTGTCATGCATGTAAATTCACAAAGGCATATCCAACATTCAAGTGATACCTATATTAACACAACTTAAGTACTTCATGATGCTTCCTACTCTTGCCCATCCGCTCTAGTTAAGTTGAAGTGCTATTACACACATTTTTTATAGCATAAGCAAAAGTCATTATCTAAGCATACAAAATCATCTGAATCATCTAGATATAAAAATTTAACTGTAGACCAAGTAATCTCGACCCTCGACCCCTTCCCCCATCCCCCATCCAAGATGTGTATAGTCTGAACTTATGTCTAATCTATTAGAACGCATTTAACATCAAACATCTCAACATTTTATAAGTTAAATTTTTTGTACATATTTAATGTTTGAATACGAAATAAAGAATCCAAGCTTTAAGAGACCATCAAGATAAATGATGATCAGGATGCTAACGCTGACGACGATCAAGATGGTGAACGTGATCTAATGAAAATATATGTATAAAAAGAAAACATGTTTCAGATCAAATCCAAATAGGTGACTACGATGATGATCATGGTGAATGTAATTCACTTTTGAAAACGAAAGAGGAATGTCATTATTTGGCAGCAGTTGAGATCCCCTCTAATCCTGATCTTGCTTATGCATTACTTGGGAAGGATTGCCCAATGATATGTGAAAGGCACGATGGGTGATCAAATAGACCTGACCAAATGAAGATGTAAAACTGATAAGAACCATATTAGTTTTGGTTCTGCTGATGTGATAAATGCCAACAGTGGAGACACGAAACCGAACTTTGGTTCTACTGATGTGAAAAGAGACGAAGAAAGGAACACAAAATCAAATATAGAAGAAATCGGAAACAAGAGGGACGAGATTGCAGCCTTTGATGAAAACCAGAATCGGAAGCAAAAGCGTAGCAATGAAAGTAGTTTGGGGCGGGAGTATTGATAAGAACCATATTAGTATTATTGTATTTTATTAAGCTATAATAGGATTATATTTATATTAGGAGAGTATCTATCTTGGAGAACAAAAAGTAGAATTACGCATCTTTCATTATATATAGGGTATTAGGGTTGTAATCTTAATTATGCGGAATGAATATGAAGTATTGATTTATTAATCAATTGGGGAGTTGGTTTATCTCACTACTATAAACCATGTGAGGGTCGGTTTATCCCATTAACATAGACCATCTTCTTATTATCAATTTGGTTCTTATAAAAAAACATAAAAGGATGCTTTGATAGAAGCTGCATAAGATTATCAGGTTTGTTGGAAAGCCATATGTGGTTTGCATATAGAATACGGGTCACATAAACATGTTGTTAAGATGTAGTCCCAGTTTATGTTTTTGCCAACCTTTTTGTTTATCCAATCCACATATAACAGTGCAACAAAGCTCATGATCTTTTACAAGTTACTTCACAACATCCACTTTTGTTCCCCATCTTCTTTGGACATGTCCATTTTATCGTCGATCCTGGCTTTTACATAATCCAAACCGAAACAGCTACAAAAGGATGATTTTTGTCCTCATTTTGCACAACTAAAATACATTGACCATCGTCATCATCGCTATCGCCTCTTTCAATTAGTCATGAAGCCCATTTGCTTTTTGATGAATATATATCGGTTCTCATTAAGCCACAATCATCGTGGTTGCCACCACCATCAACATCATCATAATCATCCATCTTAATGTGGAAGCCCTAGAGAAAAACTAATAACATTTGACCCATTCGACTAGCCAACACGTATTTGCTTCCCACATTCTAATCTAAATAACAATTTGGATGTTGGATATAACTATAAATGGCATGGAAAAAACACATCTAAAAAACTTTTGGGATGTTGGATATAAGTATAAATGGCATGACAAAATGCAATTATTCGCAGACCCGCCTATTCAATTAGAAATGCTTGAATACAAAGATCGGATGCATTTCTCTGACGCACAATGTGAAGGCATCGTCTTGGCACCATTTTATACAATATTAAATCAAACGACGACATGCAAGGGTAAACGTTATCTATAAGTAGGTTCTGAACCTTAAACCCTAAATCAATATGAAAGATAGCAATACAAACGCATACCTTTTATATTTTTTCCGCATATATCAAGTACCCTCAACGCTTTTTCAGATTCACCTATATACGCATTGTAGGACCCAAATTTGAGGCCAGTTTCTAAGCCTTCCACCGATTTCATTCATCTAAATTCCACATTAACAAAAATGATTTTTTAATATGCAAAACGACGTCTTTAGTTTAGTAGTAGTTTAAAACTGCATAAGTCATCTGCAAACAACGTCGTTCCACCCCAAAACGACGCCGTTTAGGCGAAGCCCACTCACACCCGACCCATCCAACTCATAAACAACATCGTTTTGTCACTCCCAAAATGCCTTCGTTTGCTTTGCTATTTTATATAAGTGTAATGTAAAATTATTAATATAACATATGATAATTTTAATGCAAAATATTGAACAATCTTGAAGGAAAGCTTAATAATATAAAGAGGCTTCTAGACTAACATCTTAGAGTGTTGGGTATCATGACGTCGTCCCCCTCCGTCAGTAGAGGCGTAGCCGGAAATTGAATTTTTTTTTGGTGGGGGGGGGGGCTATATTTTTTTAAAAGACGTTAACAAGTGCTAAAAAATCATAATATATAACGATGTAAAATGTTGTAAGAAATGTGTTCATTTTGGTTGCACACGACGCTCAACATCATCATTAAAATCATGGTTCTAAAAGGCGCACCATGGCGCCGCAAAGGCCTCGCAAAGGCGCGAGGCGTAACCTCCACGTCACACAATAGACCAAGGCTTGGGCTTAAGGCTTGACGTGAGATGAAGAGTGAAAAAAACGTGATAAGACGCGATAAAACGTGATGCGTGGAGGCTTTTTTTGAATTCAATTTCGATAAAAATCGTATTTTATATAGAAATGAAAAGGATTACATGCAAAGATAGTTTCTTGACTTTATTACTTATGTATGACACTTTTTGTAAACTCAATATACGTGTAATATGATATAAATATATAAATTTATAAATATATTCATATTTTGTGCCGCTATAAGTCACGCCTTAAAAAACATCATGACTCGCCATGGCTCGCAAAGGCGTGAGGCTTGGCCATGCCGCTACGCCACACCTCACGCTATTTATAACCTTGATTAAAATCATCTAAAAGTGGGTCTAAACTAAAATCCCTAGCTATATCTTTAACAAATCACAAAGTCTATCTAAATATCTAAATATAAAATTTAAAAGCAATTCTATTAAACTATTTTACAAAAAGTGGTAAAACATTCATGAAATTATAATCAGTACGTTAACACAAAACAAATTCAAGCCATAATGAATTACATGTAGAACTATAATTATTTATAACAAGCAAAAATTACCCGCGCGTTGCTGCGGGCGTTATTTTTTCGCGCGTTATTGCGGGGCATTTTTTTTTGTTCGGGTTAATTTCTTCGGTCTCATGTTTAATAGTTTGTTTTTTTCTTATATTAAATGACAATTTTTTTTTTCAATAAAGGGGATATATATATTTTTTTTGGCTCAGGCCGATAGAAAGTCGTAAACGTAATTTTTTTTCTTTTTATTTTTGACGAAAGAAAGGGGGAGTATAAAGTTTTTTTTTTCCGGCCGATGAACAGTATCCACCGGTATAATTAAAAAAAAAATATTTTGGGCCGATGAACAGTAGCCCGTTAATGTTTTTGTCTTGTAGTGTAATCATAATGGCGTTATTTTTTCGCGCGTTATTGCGGGGCATTTTTTTTTGTTCGGGTTAATTTTTTCGGTCTCATGTTTAATAGTTTGTTTTTTTCTCATATTAAATGACAAATTTTTTTTTTCAATAAAGGGGATATATATATAGGGGGGAGTATAAAGTTTTTTTTTTTTTTTCGGCCGATGAACAGTAACCACCGGTATAAAAAAAAATTTACCAAAAAAAAAAAAAATTTCGGGCCGATGAACAGTAACTATCGGGCCTAGCCGATGTGGGCTACACTGTTCATCGATGAACAGTAGCCCGTTACTGTTTTTGGCAGTATATGTAATGATAAATGTGTATATATATAATGTAAATTGTATAGAAACAATTAACTAAAACCAATTAAAGCGAATAAAGTATGAAACTAGTTTACTAACCCGTTGATGACGAAACTTAATTTAGAGTCGACTGTGGACAAGAACTTTGCGTCAATGTTGAGGATTTTTAGCCAATCAAATTTTTACATGGACTAGTATAAATCAATTTAGTTTTTAATGTAGGCCAACAATTAACAATATATTGGGTTGTATTGCGAGTATTGCATTCAATATATGTAGAATTAACATGCTTCCTATTTTTCCTGTCAGTCACGAGTCCTCTTCTTTTGGGCGAAAACGCAGATGTCGAGCCTACATACCCCCCCCCCCCCCCCCCCCCCCAGTTGTTGAGCGAGTTAATTGGCGGATGTGAGTTTTGTGTTTTTGGTGTGTTTCTTATTTTTTAATGTATTTTTATAGTGGGTTTGTGTTTGTGTATTTTAGTGTGTGCGCGCGCATGAATTACAATATGAAGAAGATGATATGTTATGTGGGTTGGGCTGTGTGGAGTGAGTTATGTTACTTACCTTGATTTGAACATGTGGATTTGTAATTTTAATGTTTTTTTTCTTCTGTTTTTTGTAATTTTAATTTTGTAACTTTTTTATAAAATTGTTATTTGTTTTTTTATTTTATTTTAAAATAAATTAGTTGGTTTGAAAAAATGAAAAATAAATAAAATGATAGGTCTCAAAAGTTGAAATTGACCCAAGGCATGATAGAAATGATATTTTGGTGTGTGAATGAGTTGAGTGAGTTGCTAATGTGGCGTTGATGTGTCAAATTGGTTTGATCCACAACACTACGTGCTCTTATACAACTTGTGATTTCGAGCAAATTAAGATCACTGAATCAAGATCCCCTTGGAAATTTTGTGCTTGCAAACATTTTACATGTGATCGGTTCAGATGTTTTGAATTGTAGTTTAAAAGTAATTTATTACTATATGTTAGCCTTTCAAAAAAAATTGTAGTTTAAAAGCCTAAAATGGTCATTATTCTTATTCTTATAAACAATACATTTACTGGGGGACCCGGCCCGCCCCAAAAACGGGTCACATTAAAATTTTTGACCCGGCCCCACCCCCACATTAATGAAAGGTTTTTTTTTTTTTTTTTAACAGTTATTTCTTTTTTTTTACCATTTTTTCCCTTTTTTTT